>CM061150.1:30221629-30256629 GCA_030710495.1 Labroides dimidiatus | reverse complement strand
GGATTCGTGAAAAGATGCGTGAGGAGAACTGTGCAGGTGAACTGTCCGTTTATCACTGCATCTTACATCAGGAATCCCTGTGTGGTAAAGCGCTAAGGATGGAGGATATTATGACCACAGTAACACAAGTTGTTAACTTCATAAGAGCCAAAGGTCTCAATCACCGCCAGTTTAAGTCTTTTCTGGAAGAGTGTGGGTCAGAATACACAGATGTGCTGTATCACACAGAGGTGAGATGGCTAAGCCGCGGAAAAGTGCTGAACAGATTTTTCGAGCTGCGTGAGGAAATATTTCAGTTTCTGGAGAGCAAAGGGAAGGACACAGCAGAACTCCGGGAGCAAAAGTTTCTGTGTGAGCTGGCCTTTCTTTGCGACATTTCAAGCCACCTCGATGCGCTGAACCTGCAGCTGCAGGGGCGGGGACGCCTCATCACTGACATGTACGCGTCAGTGAGAGCTTTTAAAACTAAGCTGTGCCTGTGGGAGAACCAGATGCTGCAAGCAAACTTTGGACATTTCCCCTGCTGCCAAACCATAAAAACGCAGATCTCTACCGCCGTTTGCGCACAACTTGCTGAAAAACTCAGTGTGCTCGGCGCTGAGTTTAGCCGGCGATTTGGCGACTTTGATGTCCAGAAATGTCGATTTGAACTGCTTAGTAATCCCTTCGCAGTTGATGTGGAAAAAGCACCAACCAACCTCCAAATGGAGCTGATTGAGCTCCAGTGTGATGAAACGCTGAAGTCCAAGTTTCACTCTGTTGGGGCCGCACAGTTTCCACAGTTCATCCCTGACACGATGCCTCAGCTCCGCACCGAAGTTGCGCAATTGCTCTCCATGTTTGGTAGCACTTACCTATGTGAGCAACTTTTCTCCTCCATGAAGATGACGAAAACGTCTCACAGGAGACGTCTGACTGACGAACACCTTTGTTCGATCATGAAGGTTTCCTCAGCTCAAAACCTGAGCCCCGACATTAATGAACTGGCATCGAAGAAAAGATGTCAGGTGTCTGGTTTGGCTGCATCAGATTAGAATCTGAAGCTAGAAGTTGTTGTTGTTGTTGAAGAATTTTGACATTTACCTCAGAAGGCTGCAAACAGGAAGGCACATTGAATTTTTATTTGAATTTTATTTAAAATGCCATTGATATGTTTTTATTATTATTATTATTATTATTGTTGTTGTTGTTGTTATTTGCAACCAGATTTTTCACGCCTTCACTTTTATGTTATATAAGCCTTGCTTGGTCAATGTTAATTGTTAAATGAAAACTTGTTTGGTTCCATATTAAAAGGTTCATTTGTTCAACCTTGGCCCGCGACTTTGTTCAATTTAAAATTTTGGCCCACCGTGTATTTGAGTTTGACACCCCTGGTATAGATGGATGAAAATCTCATTAACATGGTTTAAAATCAAATTTTATTTCAGTGTTTTAATAAATATGAATGAAAACACTCTTCAAAGGTGCTGAAAAAAACCCAATAGGATGTTGTTATTTATGCCATGGAACAAGATGTATTACAGTATGTCCTTTCTGTATAACTCATTCACACCTTTACTGCAGCTAATGCTCTCTGCCTGCTCGTTCTGTCTGTCACATGCAGACAGAGCATCCTGCTCTGTGTCTCACAGGCCAACTGGAGCTAAACATACTCTGACAGAAGTTAGTGAGTAAAAACATAGTCAGTGTTTTTATGCTCAGGTTTTATTTTTTGACCTTTGAGCTCTTTAAACCGTTGTCTCAAAGCCGTGCAGACAGAAGACCAGAGGAAGATCTTTAAGGGAATATAAACCTGGACTGGTGCCATGTGGCTTCATGGAGGAACTGGGTTCAAAGTCCTGATTAATTGTCACATTTTTTTATGATTCCTCTAATCTCTCTGCTGTTCTACATCACAGCTCCTTCTGTGCTGGATTTGCTTCTTTATCTTCCATGCAAAGGCCCCGTGCTCCGTTTTCTTACGCTCCTGCTGGGGGCCTACAGCGTGTGAAGCAGTCACACATGTTTATTACTTTTAAGCCTGAAAGGAAACATTTCAAGTTGTGATAAAATCACTTGGTGTACACTGTGAATGCTCTCTTTCATGTATAATCCAATGAGGAACATGTATCCTCCCCCTAATTTTCAGAAGCTAATGTGATTGCTGTGTTTGACTTTGCAGCTTCTTATGGTGCAGCTCTCCAGCGCTGGGCCCTGAGCCAGCTCCTGTACTGTAAAGCTTCAGGCGTTCAACATAAAGGACAGATGGCTCCATATCTTCATCACCCTTTTGGCACACGGCCCTCACTCGACTACAGCATGCCTCCAAATCCAGCTCAAGCAATCAAAGAGGAGTGACAGGCGCCTCTCCTCATTGGCTGCGTGTGAGAGATGAATTATTGATGGAAATAATGAATCTTTATTAACCTTCATGTTGCTGTGGATGGTATGTTAATATACCTGTTCACAGCAACATGGTTTCAAACACATAAATCCTTGGGAGGATCACTGACCTCGGCCTTTTAATTGTCTCTAATTTAGCAGCAATAATAAAGTGTGAGCGTTCAATTAGCTTAAAAGGTCGATGGAAACACGGCTAATGCTGCTAATGAAGCTCCGTGTGTTTCACCAACAGTCTTCTTTATGGTTCCTCCTGCTGACTGAGATTCAGCTCATGGTTCTGACACAAGAAGAGCTTCATAGTTCAGCTGATAACTTACCGAGCTGA
Organism: Labroides dimidiatus; assembly: GCA_030710495.1. Classification (NCBI taxonomy): domain Eukaryota; kingdom Metazoa; phylum Chordata; class Actinopteri; order Labriformes; family Labridae; genus Labroides; species Labroides dimidiatus. The sequence goes on along the minus strand of CM061150.1, from coordinate 30,253,919 downwards.
GACGAAGGATTTTCATCATGTAAGAAGCTGAAGAGGCTTTTTTTTTTATAACAACACATCTGATTATGTTTTTGATATAGTTCTTCTTTTGTAAAACCGAGCATAAAAATTTAAAACATTCCCAAACTGAAGCAGAACCTGACTCTGACCAAGAATTTAAAAACATCTTTGGCCTGTGATGTTCCTGTTGCGTCCCTGCAGCATTATGCCGCTACAGTTGTTTATTCATTTATGACTCTCATTGTGGACAGTTTTTGGTTTCCTTTTTAAATTTAGGTCTTTGCATTTTTTTAGCAAGTCTGAATATACTGCTGGCTTCTTTTGAATCTTTCCTTTAAATTTTATACTGGTGGTGAGCAAGTTTTCTATCAAGGTCTCTGCTTAACTCAGGACCGTTAAGGCAGATATGATTTTCTAGTTCTGTTCATTCTTTTATGTCCTTAAAACATGTTGGGTAAAGAGAGAAATAAGTGCAAAGTATCTGAAATCAAATCTATTGCCCTTTCCACACTGAGATTCCACTGAAGCACTTTATCAAAGCTTGACCACCTTCACACCATTGTACCCGTGCCTTACCTGGCATCAGGCCAACAGTGTTTCAGTGAACGATTGACTCACTGCATTTCAGAACCACGAATGACATGACAGAGACACATGTTGCACACTTTGACACAACAATGACTTTCCAGGCATACATGGGTTTTAAAAACATCTTAGATTGCAGTACATCCCAGTCTACTGAATAACACGTGTGTCCGACACTTGCTCATTCATTTACATGATAGTAATCTTCCACTTGCGCTGTAGCTCACACACATTCTTAACAGTATTCTGCAAACTCACACTCATCTATCTGTGTTGCTTTGTTTATGCACTGTTTCATCACCTGTAATTACAGAAACACAAGCACATCAGCTCAACGTGGCTGCAGATTGCAGTGCATCCCAGTCTACTGAATAACACGTGTGCACCTGTGAGGACTAAAGACCCCTAAGCCGCCCCAAAATCCCTGAGCCGAGCTCATTTTAACCACCAATGAACTAAAAATACTACCCATGCCTTAGTACATGGATATTTATCTTTTAACAAACAAGATTATGTACAAAGAATAAAAATAAACATACTGTGTGTGTGGGGGGGGTGTCTGTGTCCACATACATGTTTAACAGTATTATTGGTCCCACACACAACAGCCCTGTCTTTAACATGCAAGACTATGCTGATGTCTTTAATTCAGTGACTTTTTTTGGTTTAATCATCTATTCGAAAGGCATTGTGCATTTTTTAACAGTGACTGTGTCACAGTTTTTGAATCTAATGTGAGTCTCTTGTGTTTTTAGATTTAAAAAAAAGTAATTGAAATAGTTCACCTCATCTTACCAGCTCTCTGTTCAGCTTGTAGTGTGAAGAATTTTAAATGTAAAAGTAAAAAAATGCATTAAGCAAAAGGACAGCAGGTCTACTTTTTCTTCATTAAGCAGTTCTACATTCCTCCTGAGTCTGTGCGTCTACTCAGGGGTCTAAATAAAAACTATTACATATTATTATTTTTCCTGACTGTCAGGGCAACATAACAGCAACTTGTCAGTCACAGGTAACCAGGCTTTATTGTATTTTTTTAATCACTTTTGGATTATGCACAAAATTACCATTCTGACCTGTGGATTAAGAGTTGAAACTAATAATTGGTTTTAAATCTCTGGTAGATTCCTTCTCATATTCTTAAACGAGGGGTAATTCTGCTTTATTCTGTCCTTCTGGTATCTCCATAGTAGCTTTACATGATTTACAGCTAAAACAAAATCCTTGTTTTTCTCATCCTGGTGTTTAAGAAAACTCATATTTCAGCCTCTGTCTGAAACACTTTGTTTTTGTTCAGCCTCCTGGGGGCCTGTCAGGGACAGAGCAAAGGGCAAATCTTCATATTTGAAGCCCGTCCCTCCAAATTGTCATGAACCAATCAGGAGGTCCTCATGTGATGACCTGACATGAAAAAATAAGATGCAATATGCTTATAAATAAAATAAAGAAAGAAATAATGTGCCTGTATAAAGCAATATTAATCAAAAAATAAATCCATGATAAATTGCTTAATCACGGCTCAATGACGGTAAAGCAGGTTAAGGTTTTTGCTTAAGGTCTGCACACTGAGTCTGTTACTTATGGATGCCTTTTTTTTTTTAGAAAAAAACATATAGCAGTGATCAATAATAAATCTTGAGCAGCAACTTTCAGTCAATTTGAGGTCAGCGCAGACACAACACACCGACACGCACACACACACATACACAAATCTTCGTTCATCCTCTCGCACGTGCAAATGTCATCAAGCCGGCTTTGTCTACGATCTTTTGACAGAGAAGCTGCTCCGTCTACAACTTTAGGGTCATGATGATCAGACTGAATGAATGATACACGGATTTGTAACTTCAGCAAGACTTAAAGTGCTTTAGCCAAATTTCTCACCGCCATGTTTCTCTTGATTGGGATTCATTCTGCACCTGCGCAAACAACATTCCTACTGAGCACATTTTCTTGCACATATTTCCTTTGCTTTTAAAGTGACAAATGAAGAAAGAAAGAAAGAAAGAAAGAAAGAAATATCAGTTATTTTACTTTTACATTTAGACTTTTATTAGCCTTTTCATTTATGGATTCATTTTTTGATTAATATTGCTTTATATGGCCACATTATTTCTTTCTTTATTTTATTTATAAGCACCTTTCTTCTTATTTTTTTGTCTTTAAAGTTCTACTTTTATTAGCTCTTTCTTCATTATTTATAAGATTCTTTTTTATTTTATTTATTCATCTTTATATCTCCACCTTTATTTAGTTTTGTAATTTGGCACTCTCACTACTCCATATGTTTCAATCAATTCACAAACTGATTCAGGAATTGCTACAACATATGCAGGTCACAAAAACTGTCAGGACCAAGGGGCAACATGTGGTAGAGATGAATGAAGCCTATGTGGAAGTGCTAAAAGTTGCTGTTCATGGAGAATCCACTAGAGGCTGGCTGCAGAAAGACCAGAAGTCATGAACACACCAAGCCCCCCCCTCCCCGGTTCAAAAAACAGCTTGGGTCTAACTCAACGGTTTATTAGATATTAGGATTGCGGGTTTGTCCAATCAGAGGCTCAGTTCAGCTTCCGTGACTGACGGGCGCCCTATGGCTGTAAGCTCAAAGCCCAAGTCATATCCAAGATGGCCCTGTCCAATGATTGGCTTCATTTGACTGCATCAGGAACAGACAGGTGACATTGCAGAGACTACATCCATATTTAATACAGTCTATGGTCAGGACTTAAAATGTGTCTAATAACCATTAAATGGGTCGTTTGGTTTCAGTCGGCCTAACAGTCTTCAGATGCTCCTCTAATAATTATAATCCAGCCAGTCTCAGTCTGTGATCACTCCTTTGTTGAACAGAGGTTCAGCTGAGGTTTCCTTTCTTCATGGGAAAAGTGGAGAGTAGTAAACCAACCCAGGACAAAAACATCTTTTGCCTGTTTGGATGTGCAGTGATGTGAATGTTTTATCCTATGAGGTCTTGTGGTGCACTGAGCTCTTGTCCCCGACTTGTTACATAAGTTAGAAAGAAGTGAAACCTCTAAAGAAACAGGTTTTCTTCTTCTGAACAAGGGTTCATTCAGCAAACCTAATCTGACTCCGACTATCCTTCTGTCTTTACCCTCCTCTCTCTCCAGGGGCTTGTAAAGCTTTGAGTCTAATTTCATTCACTCTGTTTCCTCCTTCTCTCTCTCTGGCTTCCCCTCGTTCTCTCTCCACCACACTCCCTTCCTCTCCTTTCCTTTCTTCATCACACGACTCGGCCTGGTGGTAATAACCCTGAATGTGGACAGCAGATCATTTTTTGTGTTTGGAAGGTTCACTGCCTGATGCACGTTGACCTTAATGCTCAGGAGCAAATAGGAGAAAATGAGAAAGCTAGTGGCTTGAAACTGCTCTGTCTTGTAACCCAGGCAGCATTATGGTGCATTGGTGCAGTAAGAGAACAGGTGAAAAAAAATCCAAGGACTGAAATAGAAAAGCTTGACTTCAGAATGTGTTTTCAACAACCACAAACTGTTGTTTTTACCTGAAGTGTAACACTGAATCATTTCTTACCCGTTACACAAGCACATATTGGAAAGCTAGTCGAATACAAGGGGCAGCATCTGGTAGAGAAAAATGAAGCCTATGCTGAAGTGTTACAGTTCATGGAGAATCCACTAGAGGCTGGCTGCAGAAAGACTGGAAGTCCTGTACACACCAAGCCAAAAAATGGACTGTCATGGAATTGAAACACATATTTACAGCCTGGTTAAAAAAAAACAGCTAGGGTCTGAAACACTAATTTCTCTACTGGCACACACTGCACAAGGGGTGAATTTATTTTTTATTTCTCTGAGAATTGTGTTTGTCCAGTCAGAGGCTGAGCTCAGCTTACGTGACTGACAGGCTCCCTATAGCTGTTAGAAAGGAAGCTCCAAGTCTGCGTCACATCTAAGCTGGACCTGTCCAATGATTGGCTTCATTTGACTGTATCAGGAGCAGACAGGTGACGCTGCAGAGACTACGTCCTTATTTTATACAGTCTGTGGTTAAATAAGATGATGAGAAACTCTGCGTTTCTGTTTCTTAATATGACCATACTGTCATACATGACATGTGGTTTAAGTACCTGATCTTAGAATAAACAATAGAGTAACTCAACAATCAAGCCTCAGAAATACAACAACAACAACAACAACAATAATAATAATAATAATAATAAAACTTCACTTCTGCAGTATTTCATGTAAATATATGATTTTAAGTTTCAGTAATATCATTTATTTCCTTTATGCAAAGTTACTGTTTGCCCGTTGAGATACCTTTGCTTCTCTTGACCTTTTAACTCACCCAGAGAAACAGGAGCTACACCTCAGGCCTGTACTATGAAGCTGGATTTTCTCTTAGCGAGGTAACTTCTGGGTTAACCCTGGATTTTCTGTCCTATGAAGCTGGTTCACTTCTTACCGGGATGAATCATCGTGGTAACGTATGCTGAACAGCTAACCTGCTCTGGAGCAGGTTAAGATCTTGATAAGAGATCAACGAGTAAAAAAACAACACCTCTTGACCAATCAGCTTTCTTGTTAAAGACCCTGCCCATTTTTAGAAGGTCATGTTGATGTTGGTGCGCAGAGCGCTCAGGAGAGAGAGAGAGAGAGAGTTTTTAGGGAGAGATGTGATCCATTTAATGTTCACGTGGTCATTCTGAACAGTACAACTCCATTTGTCAACTGATGGATCCATAAATAAATAAATTCAGTTGATTTCGTCCAAACATCAGAGACAGAGTGAAGAAATAAAGCCTTGTCACTGACCGCTTTGAAGGAGGTTTTTGTTCTTGTTCCCCAAGTCTGTTTAGCTCCACTGTTTGCATCTTAAATAATGATGTTAATAATAATGGTCACACATGGCAGAACTGCAGAAACAGGAATTTATGGAACGCACAACTACGTGGGAGTTTAGGGATTAATATTAATTTCATTTAATATTGCAACACAAAATATGCTCACACTGGGACGGAGTGGAAAATATAAACCAAAGCTTGGGCACTGAGGAAGAGCTCTGCTCCAAACGTCTGTGCTGTAATATAGTCAAACTGAGTGATCAGAGTGCTGTGTGTTTATATTGTCCTATGAAGTAATTTTAGATAATCTCAAGAATTACGCATTAACAGTCGTCAGTTTTCTGCCATCATTCCTTCCTGGATTTTGCTGCAGTAACAGTGTTGCTTTTGTCCTGATGACGTGTATAAATTCTTTGCATTTCTAAAGAATAATTGTCTGCTCTTGAGAAGCATTGTTTGGCAACTTTAAAATCCCAATTGAGTTTATAACTGCAACCAGACTAAACAGATATCAAACAAATGTTCCTCTACTTACTTTAGATGCTACCTTATGCTATTTTGTGTTTTGCACAGAGGCTCCCTTTTCACTCAGATTGTAAAATCACAAGTAGTGACCATGTCAGAGAAACCCAGAGGTAATCCTCATGCAGTGACCAATCAGAGGCCAGAAACCTCTATAAAAAGACACCTTTTGAATGCACCCACTGAAGCAAACCCCCCAACAACCCAACATCACATCATCTAAACGGACTCAACAAGTCTGCATCCTGTGAGCCTGGCTCTGGGGAACTCTTATCAGCCTCCTTTATAACTACTTCTCATTCCCACTCATGCAGTCTGTCCTGGGCTGTGCTGCTGTGAGGGTTGACTCTGATTAGTTCTGATTTGGAAAACAGGTTCACCCCGCTGCTCTAATTGTGAGACAGATGTTTATTTGCATGGACGGCAACAGAAAATGGTTTGAAATCTCAGGGGAAATTATTCTGCAGTGGATTTCCTCATTCATCCTGTTAGAGTGACAAAGTTCAACATTAACCAAGTCCACAGTTACAGATACACGGTCATTCGTCAGATGTTATAATAAATAAAGTTAGGCCTTCACATGAATAAAACACAGTCTGAGGAAAACCATTTCACACCTCTGAAATGGCATCAGCCTATTTAACACTTTCCCCAAACTATTGGGTGAAATCAGGTTGTTTTTGCTTCCGTCATGTTTTTACCAAGCATCAACCTCCAGTCTGAAAATATGAGACAATGCAGAAGTGTTAAAGTCTGCTGTTCCTTGAGTGTCCGCTTGAGGCTGGCTCCGGAAGTACCAGAAGTCACAAAATCACCAAGCCAAAAAAAAAAAAGCCGTTTTCACAGCCGAAATAAGCACATTTACAGCCTGGTACAAAGAACGTTTTCCGTCTGAATTGCTAATGTTGCTATCAGCACACACTGTACAGGGGGTGAATTTTTTTCTAACTCGGCAAATTCAACAATATTAAGAACGTCAGTTCATCCAATCAGGGGCACAGCTCAGATCACATGACTGTGGAGCGTCCTATGGCTGTTACTATGGAGACTCACAGTCCACCTCATTTCCAATATGGTCGCACCGGCTGTTTTGCTTCAAAAGTCCGTTTCAGAAACAGACGGGTGACAATGCGGAGACTACATCAATTCATTATACAGTCAATGGTTTTTACTCACTGTGGTCTCATTTCTCTCAGCAAAGTGAAGTCCTGAACCTCTACAGATTCAAGACAACCATGGCTATAGACTGATGTAACTCAATTATGTCTACATGCAATGTGACAAGATTTAAAAGCTATAAATCAATAGAAAACAGAATGAATTTCTTTGATTTTACCCTTTCAAAATAAATACAGAATTAGTGTACACAGGAAAATTTGCAGAGTTGTTTTTCAAGAGTAAAAATTATTTCCCTCTGGTAGAGTTATATTACCTCGTTTTGGAGAATAACTGTCAGGTTCAGCAGCAAGAGTAGGAGCAAAAACACTAAATAAATGCTCTTGGAGCAGACTGCATAACCTGCGTATTCCTTTGGGAATAACTTAACAGTGCTGATGGCTCAGAACATCAGGCATCCTGCTCCGGATGGAACATGCCTCTCCTCTGACCCCTTTTGATAGCAAACATATATTATTAGATGTGGCAAAAAATTGAGCCTTGTTCATCTTTTATATTTGAGACTATAAGTTCATAATAAGTCTCTGGAACTATTACTTGCACCTTTGCATCACCAATTAAAAAGAAGTGAAGAACAGAATAGAGACCATTGATAAAATATACAAGTTGTACTTGACTAATCCCAGAAGCAAAATGTTATTTAAAAAATAACAGCATAGAGTTATATGGCTATAACCATAAGTATGCTATACTATGAGTCGAGTATACAGTGCACAAAGATGTTAATGTTATACACCGTACCGTGAGTGTAAGTCAGTTGGTTATTGCTACTATAATAAGGTATATGGTTTTCTATGGATGTTTGAAGTAACTGAACATTCATACTTTTGATAGTCACAAAGTACTAGAAGAATTATATCCTGGCTTCTAAAAGAAATGTGATGCATCATTATGTTCAACATCCCTCAGAAGCACTACAAACATCCTGTGTTTACACATATTAACACCACATTAAGGCAATTTTAGTGATTCACCAAGCTGTGGTTAAATCACCATACAACAATTACACAAAACCACTACTGTAACAAAATAGAAACATTGGGCAGTTTTAATGTATGGTTATTGTAATAAATAAAATCACAACAAAGCACAAAGGTATATGTTTTTTTTTTTTTTTTTTTTTCAAATATTCTTTACACTGATAGTTAGGATACCAGTATCAATTCTTTCATGATAAGATGTCATTATCACCTTGGAACCTAAAAAGTACATTTGTGTTACAGGTTAGGCAGGCATGCATGCATCTGGTGGCCAGCAGCAAATCCCCAGAGACTGAAATCAGTTGTGAGATAGAGCAGGAGACAGGCAGTGTCCACACCTTGACAGTCAGTGTCAGCACCCAGACTGATTTCAACATGGACAGAGAAGAGGGAAACAATAAAAAGTACATATGCAGAGGCACTTTGACAGATGACATACATACTTACCAAGTAATAAAAAAATGACCATTCATATTGCATTTCTGCGGGAGACCTCACCACAGCTAGAGAATCATCATCTCAGCAGGATCCCGAAATCAGCAGTGAGGACTGTGAAGAGTCTGAGGCAGAAAGTTTAATGGAAGAGACTATAGACGGTGATGATGACATGTTTGAGTTGAGTGATGAGGGAAACATCAGTGATGAGGATCAAAGTGTCAGTGATGTTGAGGATGAAGAGCCAAATGTCTCACAAGAAAGAAAAAATATTGTGTCAGCGGGAGAGTTGTTGAAGCTCTTTCATGTGTGCCATTGGGAAGGTTGTGGCAAATGTTTGGTGAGACCACCAACAGTCTCCAAAACTGGGTTTGGGCTTCGGATTAATACAGAATGCATCAACGGCCATGATTACAAGTGGAATTCTCAACATTTAATTAGAGGAATAATGGAGTGCAATCTGTCTCTCCCTGCTGCTGTATTTGTCACTGGAAATGAGTGCAGTCCATTTATGGAGGTGTGTGACACCAAACTATCTCAAAAAGACAGTGGTTCAACATACAGAAGGCCTACGTCATTCCAGAGGTCAACAATGCCTGGACAGTACACAACGAGGCTGTGCTGAGCGCCTTATGTGAAGAGCCGCTGATTGTGTCAGGAGACTCCAGATATGACAGTCCAGGTCATAATGCCACATTTGGAACCTACTCACTCCTAAACATCAAGTCGAAGTTGGTCGTGGCACAGGAAACTGTAAAAGTCACAGAGGTGAAGAACAGTTATTAGCTTGAGGTGGAAGGTCTGGAGAGATGCCTTTCCAAGTTAGGAGAGAATGATGTGACCACATCCGTTCTGGCGACTGATTGTTATCCATCAGTTCAGAAAATCATGCGTCATAAATACAAATGCATACAGCATGAGTATGACCTCTGGTATATTGTCAAAAACGTTAAAAGACGTCTGCTGAAGTGCCACAATGAAGAGCTGTTTGAGTGGATCAGAATGATAACAAATCATCTCTGGTTTTGTGCCACAACATGTGAGGGAGGTGTGACAGAGTTAAAAGAGAAGTGGACCTCAATCCTGCATCATATCACCAATGTGCACCACTGGGTGTCTGGTGAGACAATGACAAAGTGTGAGCACCCTCCCTACACCCCTGAGGAAGAGAGTCAGCGACCATGGCTCCTCACAACCTCTGCTGCCTTTCAGCACCTGCAGAAGATAGTTCTCGATAAACAGCTGCTGAAGAACTTAAAAAAAAACACACTTGGCATTCTAACAGCAGCTAGGAAGACTTCACTCCCTGTGCACAAAATATGCAACAAAAAGAAAGAAATTCTTGAGGGAGAGTTTTGAGGCCCGTCTGCGTGTTGCTGCACTAGATCACAACAATAATGTGGACAGGGAGACAGCAAAAACAAAAAAAGGGTGAGAAGCAACATAAACACCAGTACTCCAAGGCTGCTCAGCAGTATGTGGTGACACCACTGAAGGTGGAGAAGGATTAGTACCTTCAGGAAGAACATTGTGAGAGGGGTTCTCAATAGGTGCAAAGAGACATACATCAGGTAAACATTACAGGGCATGAAAACTGAGACCGTGATCACCCTGGCCCAGCACAAAGGTGTGCAAAAAACAGAAAAAGCTCTGTCTGTTGCCAAGCATCTGAGCAGATTTGCATCCTCACAGCCCTGTAACACTTCTCACGGAGTGAGAACAGAAAAAAAAAATCATCATCACATTACTTTACATCATCAGATTTCCTTTACATCTGCAAAAAATAAATTCCATGATCTTCTACAAATACATATGATTAATTTTAAGAAAAAAATACCACACAAATTTGTCATGCAAGTGCAAGTATTCATGCATCTGTTCAGCCTCCTAGAGCAGAAAGTTCTAAGATGTTGAAACTCTATATTGTATGGATTTACATTGTTTTTGGAAACCTGTAGAACGCCAGTTTGATTTTCCATACATTGCTATTATTGTTATTGTTAAGATTGTCTATATTGTCACATGGCATTTTAAGATTATAATTCAGCCTCCATCCTCTGTTTACAGTTCAAATCACCTGTCTTTGAGTGTCTGAATGTCATATATTAAATAGTTGTTTTTCTATTCCACCTGGAATAAGTCCATGTCTAAGACAGTATGAATGAGTGTAGACCTCATGTCATTTAAACCATCATAAATAATGGTAACAATCTAAATACTGGTGCAGTAAAATATTACAGTAAATATATTCATATTCAATACTCATATTTAATACAAAACGCTCGCATGCAACATTTACAAATCATCATACACATACTCAAATCCATGGTATTCTGGAGAAGGGAAAACAGCCCTGATCGAGTGGACAACACAGGCTGGAATAGGGATCCTGTTCTTCCTCCCCAAATGCCCCCTGGTCCAAAGAGTAAACTGCCTGTATGCAGTCAACCTAAAGAGACTGAAAAAAAATATAAGTTGGTTAGATTTGGTATTACCATATGAATTCAGTCATGCATTCATATCAACTCTAGAACAGATAGTCATAGGGTTAGGTGCAACAAGCTAACACAAAGTTAGTTTATTGGGTGAGAGTCCCTGAAATTGGTGCACTGTACCTAACGTTAGCTGGTGCTGCCCCCAGAAAAGTTTCTGCCCCCCCCCCATGATGTGCTAAACAACTCAATGCCAGTTAAACAAACAAGCCTTACAATGATTTTATGTCATCATATTGTTATGCCAGACTTCTCAGATATGTTTAGCATCACACTCGTTCGACCACAAGAAAATTTGTTGTTAGCCAGTTGAGTGGCAACCAAGTCGGTAATTTCATGCCATTATTAGCTAACATGTTTACCTAATAATTAGCTAGTACTATTAGCAGGGAGCGAAATAAACTTAAACATCTTCGTTAGGTAACAACTGCAAAGGTAAACATTGTTCCTATATTCTCCATCACATTCCTGTCTCGCTATAGCGTTCATTTTATTTTACGTTAAACTACTGGCGATTACTAACAATTGCTAGCTTGACAAATAGCTTACCTACTGTTGACCGGTCGCTCCAGTGTCTCCGCTCGGACATCCTTGAGGGACAGCATGGCAAAATGCCGGCTCGCTGACCCTCTAGTTAGGTCAAATTACGAAATAAAATCGGTCATATCTGTGGATTTAGGTACCACAGATTTTCGGCAGATTTTTTTTTCGTGTATATATGAGCAAGACCAGAGCCAAAAATTGCATGTTTCATTTCCTCTTTAAAAGAACTTCTGTAGAAGTTGAAGTATCAACTCAAGCTTCTAATGTAAAAGTACTGGTTTCAAAACCACTGTAGTTACGGTAACACACACTTGCTTACGCAGCAGTAGCCACTAGCAGCTACCTCATGAGACGATGTCTGCAGCTGCAAGTTTTGCATGGGGGCATTTTCAGAGACTTGAAAATGAAAAAGCTAAATGCATGGTGTGTGATCGGGTTATCAGGTGTTCCGAGCGGATTGCAAAGACCCTAGTCTGTTGCAGTGCACGTTGCGCACTGTGCTGTTTTTTTTTTTTTTTTTTTTTTTCATTTAGTTTAAGTTGTAAGCTCTGTGTCTGTAAAACAGAAACACATTCCTGCTCTAATAAAGAAAAAAATTGTTAAATACAAATTACAATCGTTAATTATTTCTGTTCGCAGCCGAAATCTCAACAGCCACAGAATGGACTTACGTTTAAAGAAATGGTTGAGGGAATCCTTGAACGGGTTACTGTAGCAGATTTCATTAGTTTATATAATAAAGCTGTAATCTGTATCATTCAATGGTCTACTTTAACAATTTTTATGAAGCTAAAATTGCCGCCAGGGTGTATTTTTCTGTTGCAGCACGATGCGCAGTTGTGTGCCATTTTCTTTGGTTCAGTGTAACCTCAAGGTTAGGTGTTAAAGAAATATGCCTGCCCTGCTCTAAAAATTGAATATTTTGTTAACTACTAATTATAATAGCTTATTGTTCCTGTTTGCAGTCTAAATCTCAACAGCCACAGAGGAATGCATTTTACAGAATGGTTTAGGTAATCATTACATGGTTTACTTCATCGTATTTCGTCAGGGAGTTCTGTCAACGATTAGTTTCATTAGGGTTGCTTTTTGCTGCGTAAAGCTTTTCAGAAGATCAGTTACAGACAGTGCGTTTGGCTTTTCACAATTAGCGTTGCAGCAGATGTGACTCCCGAGTCCCGACACGCACGGAGCTCTCTTTCATCATTCATAGCCTGTGCTGATGGACAAAAACTGTGTTCCTGCGCCCTAATAATGATAAATATAACATGCAAAAAATGTCATCTTGGGATTGAGGAACAAATTGGCTAATTGGCTTAGCTGCAAAAAAAAAAAAAACGATTCACCGGGATTCCCGGGAAATTAATTGTATTTCCCGGGATCTGATCCCTCTAACTTTCGGGAAAAATATTAAACCCTAACAGGGACCCACAGGGCCTGCCCCACACAGGGCGCACGCTTTCATACACAGACTGCAGTGTTGCCAGATGTACAATAATTATCATATTTGTAGGATAATTTGGTCCTCTGTACGATCAATAATCCAAAAAAAGGTCAAATGTACAACAATTTGACAGTTTCTGGAACGTGTGGTTGCAATAGGTCTGCCTCAGTCTGCCAGACAGTTTATCGAGAACCCTGAAGGCATCTTTGACCACGTGGTGTTTCCAGCCAATTATGGTCTGAGTGACGTTTGTCTCAGCTCAGAACAACGGACATAACTGACAGCCAGTCATGCTTGTGAGAGATCAGTCAGGAAGTCAGTTGGGAAAAATGAACCCCACTGAAGAGGTCGGGGGTGAAAAGGAGCCAATCTGTAGCCTGACCGCACTCCGTTGAGCTCATGTCCAATAATCCTCAGTCCCAGAAAGAAAAAAAAAAACAAGACAATAAAAAAGTAATCTAACTATCCACTGCCGATTGGTTGAACAAAAAATTAGCCGACCAAAAAACACAAAAGTTAAAGGTCTCACCCTGAGTTACATTCATAAATACGAAACTCCGTATTTTTTCCAGAGTCCAGCAGACATGCTCCAGTGTCATGAAGATCCAGGACACTGATCGGAGTAAATCCCTGCTGACAGCTTTATCTTTAAACACAGTTCTTTGTTTCTTTGTACCTTACATAAACAGACAGTATCCTGTACTTAATAAAGTCTTCTGTCGCTGCAGACAAAGTCTGACACGCTTCATTCAGCTTCCCCGCGGCATTTTTCCTGTTTTGAAATTGTCTTTATATCATTACTCTGAACTCAACCTTTACCCATTATTTACAGTGAAAAACAGTTTTTATCACAGCATTGATTCAAATCAGTTTTTCTCTCTTTTGATTTGACCACCAATGTTTCTTTTTCTTTTGTTTCTTTTGACTTTAATTTTCTAGTGTGGCGCTATCACACCATCACGCTATTACGTAGCTGACCAGTTATCAGCATCCAGCCTGTCAGCTGTTATTAATACTGTTTTAAAAAAGCAGACTGTCTCAGGGACTCATGAGTTGGCTCATAAGTTCCCACTTTTCATTTGTTTAAGGGGGCACATAAGAGTAACACAGCTGAGTTTGAGCTGCTGATCATTTGCTGCCGATGTGGGGCGGGGTGGTGATTAACCACAAAACTGAAGCCACAAAACCGTGAATGCCTGTCAGATGCTAAACAGAGTAACTATATGTGACTATCCCTTAAGAATAAGACTGTCATTTTGATTACGATGGATTTACGATAATTTCTCCCCAAAAATACGGTAATTTTGAGGCACTGGTACGATAATTCTATATTTCCCATCTGGCAACACTGACAGACAGAATCATCGTGCCTATCCTCACCACACGCTTTATCAACCAGTTGCAGTATTTTCCCTACCATTATATTAGGAGGGCCCCCCTTGACGGTTAAATTCATTTTATTTTCTATCCAGCACCAGATTAAAGAAGTCATAAGGATACCTTTCATGTAGACCAGGCCTGTACCTTAACCTTTAACCAAACAAACTAAACAGCCTTAAGTTATTCCTCTTATTTATACAGCACGGTACATAATTTCTGTCTCTACATGACTGCACATTTACAATTGTTCTCTGCTCTATAAATTTTGGAGGGCTGAGTTTGGCTTAGCATCAGACTTTCTGGACATCTCTCCCTGTTGTTAGTTAGCATTCTGCATTCAGAGGCACTCAGAAACAGTAGGTACAAAAAGTAAGCCCGACAGACTGTCACATGCTCAAGTATTTGTTCAGTTACTGTAATAACTGCTCCCATTGCGAGAAACTTATTTAAACCATGATCCCTTTCAGTATCAGTGGTGGTTGGTCTTCCTGGCTACTAACCTCCTCGCTGGTGGTTGGTTGGGACATTTCACTTGATTTCCCTCGAGTTCTGCCACAGACATCTTAGTACTAGGCTACATATGGCTGTTATCTGCCTGCTGGTGTGACGTGATTTGTGTCAAAATGAGCTTGGAATTGTGACACAGACCCCCTGCCTGTGCTCCACATGGCATGGATCATCCACCTTATGATTTTTATGGTGTGTTTAATATTATTAATGTTAGCCAATTTTGAAATGAAGTATAACACACTTCTTTGTTCCTCTGTTCACTTTAAATGACCACTTCCTGGACAGTATTTTAATTGGAGCACAGACAGCCGGTCCCTGCCATGAGGGGCAGAGACAGCTGTTCAAAATGCCATCAAAACAAAAATGTAGCGGTGCAGTTTTTTAAAGAGTTATTGTTACTGCGAGTGAGGAAAGAATGATTGAACTTATTTCCTAGGGCAGGGACTGACTGAACATAATAGCATTGGACCCACTAAACTGACAGTAGTAAAATAAAATAAATAAAATATTAAGTTGATCAAACTCAAATAAAATAAGCTGGCCCAACAGACTTGCTTAATGCTAAAAAAAAGCCATTTAATCACATGGAAATACTTTCCATGATTCAATTAACGTCATTCAAAGAATACAATTTGAGTAAATACCCTTAAAGGTTTGCAGTGAATATAGATCCAAAGATCTCCATACTTTTCAATAAAATATTCTCTGTAACCAAATTTAAAAAACCTGCTCCTCTACATTTTTGTTGTGACAGCATTTTGGAACCGGTAGTGAGGACAGAGCGTAGTGGATGGTTGTAGTGAATATTGTGCAGAGGACAAACGCAGTCCGTGTTCCACAGGCTATGGAACAAGCAGCAACCTCCAGTATGAAAATATGAGACAATGCGGAAGTGCTATAGTCTGCTGTTCCTCGCTTGAGGCTGGCTCCGGAAGTACCGTAAGTCCCGTACAAACCAAGCCAAAAACAGCCACAATAGTCACTACCAAAGTAAGCGCATTTACAGCCTGGTACAAAGAATGTCTTCCGTCTGAATCACTGTATGGGAGGTGAATTTTTTTCTAACTTGGCAGATTCAATATTAAGATCGTCAGTTCATCCAATCAGAGGCACAGCTCAGATCACGTGACTGTGGAGCGTCCTATGGCTGATACTGTGGAGACTCACAGCACGCCTCATTTTCATTATGGCCTACAGTCTATGGCATGGACTGGCTGTCTATGCATTACATTTGAATCTCTGTCCCAAAATAACTTGTTCTCTCTTCCAACTTATTCCAAAAATTGGCCAAAGTAGCAGAGTCTGACATTTTATATACAAAACATTAAACAAAAAAAATGATTTGATACATAGTCCATGCCATGTGGAGCACAGACAGCTGGTCTATACCACGTTGGCCAAAGAGCACTTCTGGTCACTCCTGCACAATATTTCAATGTACAGGGTCTCATATCTTCTGTGCTCCCTCCTCACTCATGGTTACATACTGCTGTGACCTGAGTGACATCACTTGAGGACGTTTAACAAATCTGAACAGCTCTCTGAAGAGCGACAGAGACTTTATACAAAAATATGCAGCAGTGTTCCCCGAGACCTGGAGACACACTTTGATGTGTAAAATCAGTGCAGTCCTTCAAGGATTTCCCCAGGTACTCTGTAATCACATTCAATATATTAACTCTCCATCCTACTGCTTCTCTGTGCAGCGAATCAGCACAGCATGTGGTGGAGGTTGTACTTTGAAGAGCTCTGTTGGATTACATCAGCTGAAGGAGGCCGGGAGAAAGCACGGAGGTCTCTACAAAACATTTACCACTGAAGCTTTACCCCACAGGTCAGGATGAGGATATATCAATATTTGGTCCCTACGCTACTCCAAACAATCCTGCTGAGGTATCTGAATATATGTCAAACATCATGTTAACAAGCTGGATTATATGAGCTAACAGCAGTGCTTTAGTTTTGACCTTTCAGGATATGCTAACAAGGTTTGAAAGTGTGATCCCCAGCAGTAACTTTAGAGAGAGAGCGGCAGAGAATCTGAAATACAAAATGATCCGACAGATAACACTGAGACTGTAGTGGTTCAGAGAGACTCTTCATACATATGAGTGGGTTCAAACTTCTAAAAGCGCGGTCACACTGGCCAAATGTTTTGTGCTGAACTCAGGCACGATTGCTCCCCCTACAGTGTGGTCACACTACTCCAACATGAACCAGACTTTAGGAACACACATGGCCCGCCTACGTCACACTGAAGTGTGCTTGGACATGGTACGAATGGCCAGACAGTGTGACTGCACCTTAAGTCAGCACACAGCTGCTCTGATGAAGTGCTCATGAGCAAGAAACTGAGTGAGAGGTGATCCAGAGGGGCTTTTTTTATTTTTTGTTTTGGGACTGCAGCTCTGATTCTAAACGTGTGTAAACAACAAGTGACTTCCAAACCGCAGATAAAAAGGAGAGAAAGGCCGAGTGAAACAGAGCTAGAGTGGGTCGTGGAACCAGACAGCATTAGCGTTGAGCTTTCCCAATGGCTGGTCAGGTCGAGGTGGGGCTAGCGCAGGGACTGGTGGTGCTCAGCTAAGCGAAAGCATGTCACAAGCCTTCTCGTCAAATCTTTAATTCAACCTTTCCTCTGCCCAACGGGCTCGGGATGTAATAAGCAATATCTTTATAGCACAAAAAGGCCAACATACCAATGAGGCAACAGACTTGTGTCTGTTTTACTGCTGGGACTGTAAGAGTCTCACCGAGAGAGAAGATGAAATAATGTGAACACAGCAGCGTGGCATTTGAAGAAACAAGACCCCTGCCTTCCTATAATTTAACTCTCTATAAGTCAGTTTGATTCCAGCAGCAGGGAAATAACCTTAAAGTGAAAAAAAAACAGCCTGAGGTGGATTTCATGTGAGCTCAGGGAACACACAGCCAGCTTTAGCTTATGGGCCCTCACACTTAAGTCATCCACAACAGCGAGGACAGAAAAGAAAAACTGATTAGCCTTTTGCTCCTGTCGCACACAATTTTGTGTTAGCAGGAGCTTAGATCAAACCCTTGACCTTCCGAGTGAGAGACAATGACTCTACCACTGATCCACAGCCACCCCTGATGGAGAAAATTTTGCTTTTTGTTTAAAGACATTTTGGCTGTTCACACATTTTCATACACATATTACATAAACATACAGTGCCATGATAATTCCCACACACTCATTGCAAGGTATATTCACATACATTAAATGCATATATTTTACCAATAAAGGTCTGAACAAGGGGCAACATCGAGTAGAGAAAAGTGAAGCCAATGTGGAAGTGCTAGGAGGTGCTGTTCATGGAGAATCCACTAGAGGCTGGAGAAAGAGCGGAAGTCACGTAAACATCAGGCCAAAAAAAAAACAGACTTTTACAGCGTTTGGGTAACGCTAATTTGTCTATTGGCACCAAGCGGCAACCTCCGGTCTGAAAATATGAGGCAATGCGGAAGTGCTAAAGTCTGCTGTTCCTCGAGCGTCCGCTTGAGGCTGGCTCCGGAGGTACCGGAAGTCACGTCAAAAAAAGCCGTTTTCACGGCCAAAATAAGCCTATTTACAGCCTGGTACAAAGAATGTCTCCCGTCTGAATCGCTAATTTCCCTAACGGCACGCACTGTACGGGGGGGGGGGGTGAATTTTTCTCTAATTCGGCAGTGTCCACAATATCAAGCTCGCCAGTTCGTCCAATCAGAGGCACAGCTCAGATCACGTGACTGTGGAGCGTCCTATGGTTGTTGCTGTGGAGACCCACAGCACGCCTCATTTCCAATATGGCCGCGCCGACCGTTTGGCTTCAAAAGTCCGTTTCAGGAACAGATGGGTGACGTCGCGGAGACTACGTCCATTAATTATACAGTCTATGATTGGCACACACTGTACGGTAAGGGAATTTTTTCTAACCCAGCGGTTTAGATGATATTAAGATTATGGTTGTGTCCAATCAAAGGCTCAGCTCAGCTCACATGACTGACGGGCGCCCTATAGCTGTTACCCCTGATTCACACATGAGCACCGCGGTTTTCGGCACGTGCCAATTCACACTGGATCCATCTCTGGAGCAGAGTGCAGTTCAGTGTACTCCATAGCAGCTGGATACCTAAGATCACAGGACAACCACATGTTCTTGCAGGAATCACACCCATGACAACTACCTTCATGATATTCCATTAGTATGATAAACTCACCTGACCCTCCCAGAACTTCAGCAACTTCAGTCCTTTCCTTTTAGTCTCTGTTGGTGTCCTTATATAAAGGATTTGTCGTATCGTATATAATTTTAAGGTTTTCTGCCTCCAATATAAACTTTTCCTCGTCCATGGCGTCAGATTTCCTCTGGGTCTGACCTGCTGATGACTGCTGGCCCTGTGCCAGTGTCATAGTTTTGATATATGAGGATAATTTTACGATCGTACGTGGTGCACATGGTGCTATATTTTGAAACGACTGGAAACTCTGATCGTTTTTCGTGTCTGTTTTCCTGTTTGGTACCATCTGCTCTGTGGAGATTGACGCGTCTCTGCAGCGTACTCCCTAAAATAGACTAGCAGCGGAACAGCTGCAAGCAGCCGTTGGTAGCACGCGTCAGAGACGGACCGCAGCCCGGGCAGTGTGAATTCACTGATTGACTGAAGTGGTAGCTAAGTACAGCATAGTGCGTGACACTAACGGCCCACAGTGCTCACGCTATATGTGTGAATTAGGGGTTAGAATGGAAGCTCAAAGTCCAGGTCATATCCAAGACGGCCCTGTCCAATGATTGACTTCATTTGACTATATCAGGAACAGATGGTGATGTCGCGGAGACTACGTCCATGTTTTATCCATTCTATGGTTTTGACATCAGCTTTAATATGCAGAAACTCTAAAAGCCACTGTATTCTAAGTAAAAAAGGCCTCAGATAGTGCTTTATGTTTGATCCTGCTAAAGACTGAGCAGCTGCCTCTGTCCCTGAGAGATACTTGCTGCTTTGATTTGTCTGTGTGCTTCTACCTCTAGTCATGAGTAGAGTTGTGTTTTACCTGCACACACAGCAGAGGCTGTGCCAAACTTTTCAAAGTGATACCACTCACCATTCTGCATAATAGTAAATAGATAAGCATTTCTTGAGGGCAGAAGTGAACACCAGGCACCATTAGAAATGACTTCACGGAGTCCTGATCTTAAGACTATAAAAAAAACAGAATCACACCATTAGAAATAAAGCAATCAAAAGTTTGTGAAATTACATGGGTTGTCTTAAGATTGATTTGCATGATTAAAGATGCCTACTTTGAAAACTATAAAATTTGCTTACGAGACTGTATTTTTCAGTTCCTAGACTTGCAACTCCAGGGCTCAATAAATCTGTGGCTTGCTGACTCCTGCTTTCTTTTAAAGCTTTTTTTCTTTTGTTTCGTCTCTGTACTTTTCTGAAGTGTGGCTTAAAAGTTGAAGTTTAGCAGTCAGATATGACGGGGTTTCTGTCCTTAAAGACCTGCTACAACTTAGCCTTCAGAAAAAGACAGCACCCCCTGAGTGTTGTTCAAATTTTCTCTCTTTTAGCTTAGTTTGAAATGTCTCATTCTTTACCTACGTACAAAATCTGTAAGCCTACTATTAAGTGATGGCCACAAATTTTCTTTCAGCGGACACTGTCCCCTGATTCACACATACAGCGTCGGAGCAGCGGTCCGTCAGCGCCGCGCACTGCGCTGTATTTCGCTGCCATTCAAGTCAATCAGTGCATTCACACAGCCCGCGCCGCGGTCCGTCTCCGGCGCGTGTTACCAAAGGCTGCTCGTGGCTGTATCGCTGCGAGTCCATTCTTGCCGGAGTGCACTGCAGAGATGCGTCAATCTCCGCAGAGCAGATCGTACCAAACAGGAAATCAGACACGAAAAACGATCAGAGTTTCCGGTCTTTTCAAAATAAAGCACCATGTTCAGCCTGTCGATCGTAAAATTATCCTCATATATTAAAACTACAACACTGGCACAGGGCCAGCAGTCATCAGCGGGTCAGACCCAGAGGAAATCTGACGCCATGGACAAGGAAAAGTTTATTTTGGAGGCGGAAAACCAGATAATTATATATGATACAACACATCCTCAACAGAAACGAATGAAGCTCTGGGAGGGCAGGTGAGTTTTACATACTAAATATCATGAAAGCAGTTGTCATGGGTGTGATTCCTGCGGGAACATGTGGTTCTCCTGTGATCTTGTGATCTCTTGTATCCAGCTGCTATGAGTACGCTGAGCTGCGCTCCGCTCCTGAGACGGATGCAGCGTGAATTGGCTCGCGCTGACTGATCGTGGCGCTGACGCACCGCGGCGCTGTATGTGTGAATCAAGGGTGTGAGGGCCAGATTCTCTTGTGAGAGAAATGAAATCAATTTTGTATCCTAATATATATATATACACTGAACAAAAATATAAACGCCCCATGTCAAATACTGAAGACGTATGAATTGAACCGCCCTGAGTGAGTATATACTGTCTTGTACTTGTACACAATGAATATTTTTCTTGATTTGTGTGCCACATTTGAGTCCATCTCTGTCATTGAGCATTTGCTCAGTGATGCAGTGAATCCACTCAGTACTTGGGTGTGGGATACACAAAAGCAGCTTAAACAGAATGATTAGTACTCAGGCACTCCTTACAGTGGGGACTATAAAAGGCCACCCCAAAATGTCCAATTTTGTCAGAAGTAATCATGCCTCAGATGTCTGTAGTAATGCGAGAACGTGCCATTGGCATGCTGGATGTAGGGATGTCCACCCGAGCAGTCGCTGCACAGCTGAATGTTCACTATCGGACGATAGGCCGTTTAAGAGTTCGTTTCCGTGAGACTGGCAGTACTGCAAATCGACCTCATCCATGTCGGCCACATGTGTGTCCGTGATCGTGTTCCAGTTCCGGGGAATGTGCAACAGCTCCGTGTGTCCCTCCAGGAAGAGTGGAATAACATCCCACAGGCCACCATAGACAACCTCATCAACTCCATGTGAAGACGATGTGTGGCTTCCTTTGAGAGACGCAAATGGTGGACACAAGATATTGAAAAGTGAATTTCTTGGCCCTGACCCCACCATGTTCCACTGAATGCCACTCATTTTGAGATGCCACCACCAAGATGTAATGGACTGTTATCTGAACGTTAATCAATAACAAAATGAATTTTGGTTGATTTCATGTGCTGATTAACTGTAATGGTAATAAAAGCTGAAAAGAGTGACATGGGGCGTTTATATTTTTGTTCAGTATATATATATATATATATATATATATATATATATATATATATATATATATATATATATATATATATACAGTGGTATGAAAAAGTATCTGAACCTTTTGGAATTTCTCACATTTCTGCATAAAATCACCATCAAATGTGATCTGATCTTTGTCAAAATCACACAGATGAAAAAACAGTGTCTGCTTTAACTAAAACCACCCAAACATTTATAGGTTTCCATATTTTAATGAGGATAGCATACAAACAATGACAGAAGGGGGAGGAATAAGTAACTGAACCCTCTGCCTAAGGAGACTTAAAGAGCAATTGAAACCAATTTTTACCAAACAATTTAAGTCAGGTGTGTGCCCAATCACTGATGAGTGGCTTAAAGCTGCCCTGCCCACTATAAAACACACACCTGGTAAGAATTGTCTTGATGAGAAGCATTGTCTGATGTGCACCATGGCTCGCTCAAAAGAGCTGTCTGAAGACCTGCGATCAAGAATTGTTGATTTGTATAAAGCTGGGAAAGGATACAAAACCATCTCTAAAAGTCTGGATGTTCATCAATCGACAGTCAGAGAAGTTGTCTACAAATGGAGAAAGTTTGGCACTGTTGCTTCTCTCCCAAGGAGTGGCCGTCCACCAAAGATGACGCCAAGAGTTCAGCGCAGAATACTCAGAGAGGTAAAAAAGAACCCTAGAGTGTCTGCTAAAGACTTACAGAAATCAATGGCACAGTCCAATATCGCTGTGCACACATCAACTATATGTAAAACAATGGCCAAGAATGGTGTTCATGGGAGGACTCCACGGAGGAAGCCACTGCTGTCTAAAAAAAACATTGTTGCTCGTTTAATGTTCGCAAAAAGGCACTTGGACACTCCACAGAAGTTTTGGCAAAATATTTTGTGGACTGATGAAACCAAAGTTGAATTGTTTGGGAGGAACACACAACGTCATGTGTGGAGGAAAAATGGAACAGCTCACCAACATCAGCACCTCATCCCCACCGTGAAGCATGGTGGAGGGTGCATCATGGTTTGGGGCTGTTTTGCTGCCTCAGGGCCTGGACAACTTGCAATCATTAATGGAAAAATGAATTCAAAAGTTTATCAGGATGTTTTGCAGGAAAACCTGAGGCCGTCTGTCAGACAGTTGAAGCTAAAAAGAGGATGAATGCTGCAACAAGACAATGATCCAAAACACAGAAGTAAATCAACTTCAGAATGGTTTCAGAAGAACAAAATACACGTTCTGGAGTGGCCAAGTCAAAGTCCAGACTTGAACCCAATTGAGATGCTGTGGCATGACCTCAAGACAGCGATTCATGCCAGACATCCCAGGAATCTGACTGAACTACAGCAGTTTTGTAAAGAAGAATGGGCCAAGATTAGTCCTGATCAATGTGCCAGACTGATCTGCAGCTACAGGAAGCGTCTGGTTGAAGTTATTGCTGCCAAAGGGGGGGCCACAAAATATTAAATGTGATGGTTCAGTTACTTATTCCTCCCCCTTCTGTCATTGTTTGTATGCTATCCTCATTAAAATATGGAAACCTATAAATGTTTGGGTGGTTTTAGTTAAAACAGACACTGTTTTTTCATCTGTGTGATTTTGACAAAGATCAGATCACATTTGATGGTGATTTTATGCAGAAATGTGAGAAATTCCAAAAGGTTCAGATACTTTTTCATACCACTATATATATATATATATATATATATATATATATATATATATATATATATATATATATATATATATATATATTCCAAATGTATGTTATTTGCTATTGTTAACAGACTCATATAATCTGTACTGCAGCAAGCCACCAGGGAGCACTTGAATATTTAAGGTTTTATATTTGAGCGGCTAGCAAACAGTCCAACTTTGTCTAATGCAGTGTTGCAGGTTGTGGAGAACAATAGTAGGACAAAAGTCTTATAAATATATTTAAATCTTCATCGTATGTCACTCTCAAAGAGCCTTGTGCAGACAGCAGATGCAGAAGAGTGTAGCTTTAATGTAGAATGGACTGATAAGTATGTTTTTACGGAGCAACTTTTAGAAATGCTTTCCCTGTGTGTGATATATATATATATATATATATATATATATATATATATATATATATATATATATATATATATATATATATATATATATATATATGATCTGAGGCCTCATCACAACACAAAATATGCAAGCTTCAAGGAGCCATATCCTTAACAGACAGAGGCCCATCAGAGAAATATTTCTACTTTAAAATCTCAATACTGCCATGCAAGCAGAGTTATTACATGAACATGAAAGGGCAACAAATGCGTCTCTGCATGCAACAAGTGTGATAAATCTCCTCACTAGGATGGTTTTCATTAATATTCTGGGGGGCAGATGGAAAAATTTGGTGGGCTGGACTTGGCCTACGGGCTGCCAGTTGACATTTATTGGTTTAAAAGATGGGACTATATCTCACTGCAAAGCTCTGAGATTTAAAATAGCTGGAAAAGCAAAGGGAAATATTTCTGGACATCAGATAATCACCTCAGACAATATCCTGGTTGAGCAGATGAAAATGGATTGATTGATGGGAGTCAATATAATTACAGGTTCATTTAGATTAAAATCATACTCTGAGCCAGGGAAAATGTAGGTTTTAGATAATTGCTGAGCAAATTGAGCAATATCCAGCAGTGTGAGCACCAGAATGACATTCCTGTTCATGTGGAAGCAATCACGGAAAAGACAATCCCCCCATACAGATTGATGGATAGCACCAGAGTTTAGCATTTAAACATTTTGCATGATTTTAATCCAGAAAACACAAAATAAACCATTGCAGAGGAAAAAGGAAAAAAAAAGTCAGCACACACAAATAGCCTGTTCGATTCACATGCTGCTCCTCTTAAACTGGAAAGATTGGCTCAGCGCTGTGTGTCAAAAGCAAAACTGAACATTGATTTGTTTGCATGGAGAATATAACAGCATTTATGTGATCACTGAATTTATTCTGCCTGGTGGAGCTTCTTATAAAAATCATTTTTCCATTATGATTGCTTTTATAATTGCATGAGGGCTCACACAATGTGGAAATATCCGGTCACTTTGTTGAACAGTGATGAGCAGGGGTGGTTTATTGTTAGAGAAGATCACAGCAGATGAGAGCCAGCAGGTTATTATGTTTTCAAACACTGACATCAGTTGTAAAGAAGGAGAAAGGAGAGAAGGTGATAATGACTGTTAGAATACATACAGAGGCCACTGAGACTCAGTGTGAGTCAGTTCAACATTTTCATGTCAACCAATTACATCTGTTAACCACATAATGTCTGCATCAAAGGGTGGCTGCTGCTCTGCTCTGACAGACATGCTTTAACAGGGAGCAGCAGATCAACTCAGAATGAAGCAGCAAATTAGAGGAGGTGGAAGAAGAGCAAGAGATGGGGGGTAATGCAAAGCTAATGAACACTCTGTCCTGTAGAGAAGACATGGTGCTTTGGAGAGAGAGAGCACTCCGGGTCCGGAAGTGGAGGCTTGGGGGGCGATGGTGGACAGGCTGGTCCCAGAGCTGGAGGCCACAGGGTGATGGTGGATGGGCCGGTTCGAGAGGTGGAGGCCACGGAGGCAATGGTGGACAGGCCGGTCCCAGAGGTGGAGGCCACGGATGATGGTGGATGGGCCGGTGCTGGAGGTGGAAGGCCACGGGGGTGACAGTGGCGGTTGTGGCAGCGGCACGGTTGGTCGCGATGATAGTGAACAACTGAGGTGCCAGGGGCCCACAGTGGCTGACAGCCTGACCAGAGGCGTCCTCTGGTAGATGGAAGGAGAGGGGCAGGTCAGGCTGCACTGGCTGCTGCGGCAGACCTTCAGCAGAGGGGAGCACCTCTGCCGCCATCTGCTCTGCACTAGGCTGTGGCACACTTACAGTCACAGAGTCCACCATATTAGCCTTTTCCCTCTCATTGTGCCTGAGGAAAAACAATCAGTTGATCAATCTGACTGTCATCAGCATCATCTTCCGTTTGCTGGGGGAAAGCAGAGGGGACTTACCACATGCTCAACGTCCGCTTGTTCACCTCGAACAGCTGGATGGGGGCGGCCGCGAGGAGGTCCCTTGAATTGAGGACACAATTACGAATAATTTCGTAATCGTTCCTCATGGCGCCCCAGCGGTTGACCCGGACGCCGGCAATCGTCACATTGGACTTGTGGATGCGGCACAGCTCCAGGAAAATGGCCTCCACGAGCCTGCTGGCCTTTGGAGTTTGTGCTGCTCCGGCGCCCTGCCCGACGATGGAGCTGTGTGGAGAGGAGAGAGACTCAGCTGGCGCCTCCTCACCAAAACAAAGAAATGTACAGAAAACCCAGCTATGGCTGTTACCCACACGTACCGTTTTACACTGTCAACCCCTGGGATGCTGACGTGCTTGGAAGGTCCCGCCTTGAACCTCCCTTTCACCAAGCGCGTCTTGTGGCGAGGTGGGAAGGAGACAGGCGCCTTGTCTCTGTCGTACAGCTTCTGCCACAAGGCGACTATCTCCCTCACCTGCCTCTGTGTGGCGAAGCCCTCCAGGCGCAGCGCCACCAGGGCCCTGGCCAGACGGACAACGTGCTGGTACCCTCCGTGGCCGTCTGGGCCCAGCACCTCCTGCAACACACAGAGGGTAAGTCACACCTGCACAAAAACTGTCTCTGGAGAAGATTTAAGACCTCCACTGATTTTTAGATGGCTCACCTCGTCCTCTTGGTTTGCAGCAGCAGGAGCAGGAACAGCAGGAGCAGCAGCAGCAGCAGCAGGCTGAGGCGGAGCCTGTGGTCCCTGGAGGAGGCTGTTGAGGTCCTCAACAAACCTCATGTCTCCCTCCTCCATCCCCTGCTCATCTTCTTCCACCTCCTCGAACCCCTCATCATCCCCCTGCTGCTCCTCCACCTCCCCGCCTAGAGCGTCGGGATCAAGCAGGGCCTGCAGCGGGGTGCCGGTCTGGGAGTAGAGGTACTCCATCCCGATGAGTTCTCCTGGTGAGCAAGTATACAGAAAGAAAAACAAGTTTACAACTCGTAGCTCAGAGAAAGAAGAAAGAGCCCGTCTGAGCTAACACCATAAACTTCCCCAAACCTCACCTGTGTACTCCCGTGGCCGGGTGTAGTTCTCAACCAGGTTCAGACCCATGAGCTCCTGGCTGAGCTGGTTGAGGGCCTCAACCAGGCGAGCATCATAGCACCGCATGGGGACCCGCTCTGCGTCCTGCACTGCAGCCCTCGCCCGGTTCTCGTTCCACCTGACCAGGCCCTCCAGCAGGTACACCTGGAAGTGGAGGGCACTGGCACACGTGCCTGTGGCAGCAGAGAGACAGAGGAGGGGGGGGGGGGGGGGTAAGAGAAATGTTGCTGCAGGCGCGGGCACACGTGTCACTATGCTTTAACTTTACACTCACCCGGGATGAAGCGGCACAGGTGAAGGTGAAATGACTCCAAGGATGTGGAGCCTCTGGCGCAGTGGAACACAGGAAGGACCACTCCCCCTCTAATCACCTGGCCCGTCCTGGTGTAGAGGTGCACCCCGGGGGGGGTCCTGGATGCAGGGGATATGGCGGCGCTGGGTCCTCCAAATCTCCTGCATCCTCTCCTGGTCGATGAGAGGAACCCCCAGGGTGTCAGTGGCCTCCCAGAAGGAGTCCAGCACCTCCTGGATGAGGCGCTCAGTTTCCTGAGCACCTCTGGTCCGGCGGCGGCAGTGACGGGCAAGATCCTGGGCCCTCAGGGAGACAGGCATGACCCTCCCCTCCACTGCCATCTGTGCCTCCTGCAGGCGCTCCACATCCCCCCTGTCCCACTCAAAGATGGCAAAGCTCAGCCGAGCCAAGAACGCCTTGTACAGGGGGTGGCTGTCAGTTGTGACACCCCGTGCAAAAGCGCCGCATGAGGTGCCACACGTCCAGGCGCACCACCAGTTGGTCCCACTCGGCGAACATGGCTGAGACCTGAGATTAAAAAAAAGGAGACACAGGCCACTGTCAGCGGCTGTCTGTGAGCTGAGGCAGATTCTGAGGTGCAGAGTTGCCCGGAGCCCTACCTTGCACTGCCCAACCTGGGAGCAGCAGTCCCGGTCCACGTACATGACCAGAGGAGGGTCCACCCCAGCTTCCCTGTACCGCCGCACCAGGCCAGCCACCATGGGCAGGAGCCCCTCACCCTCTGAGTCAGTGAGGACTGACATCAGCACCTGCCCGTGCTCGTTGCCCACGTTGGTGACCCAGGCAGCGGTATCAGCAGCCTCCCGAGCTTCCGAGCCTCCGAGCTTCTTCGTCACCTGAAGAAGTGAGGGAGGGAGAGAGAGGGGAGAGAGGGTGTGTGTGAGTGAGAGAAAGAAAGAGAGAGAGAGTAAGAAAAAGAGACAGATGCAGAGGTTCTTGGCACACGCTCACACATCTGTTATGCCTTTTTTTTAATCTAAACTTACCTTCTTGGTCGAGTCCATCTTCAGGAAGGCCCCATGGATGGACGTGATCCTGGCCCGTGTCTCCTCCACCTGTGTGGCAGCATCCCTCACATAGACTGACAGCAGCCAGTTTCTGCTGGGGATTGGGTGCAGAGGAGGCACAGACAAGTCCCGCACCACATCCATGCCGGGCACGCGCAGCTTCCTGTGGACCGCCAGGAAGCTGAGGCAGCGGTTCATCCACTCCGTGGTGTGCTGCTCCACCAGAGTGGCACGGAGGCGGGAGGCTCCGTTGCCCAGCGTGCGCTCCCTCATTAACCCCACAACCCTCTTATCACAGGCAAGCCTGATTGTGAAGAACAACAAAACATCAGGCACAGGTGCTAAAAATACAAAGGTGATAGAAAAGAGGCGGACTGCGCACGTGCTGCTTACTTGTAGGTGAGGATGGCAGGGAACTTCTGACTGTTGGCCATGTCCATCTGCCCCACGATGTCCTGGGCCCACGCCGCGTACTTTCTGGGACATGAACTGCACTCCAGGTACTCCGTGCCCATAGAGTACCAGCAGTTCACGTCCAGTACCCTCCTCACGGTCTTGTACAGACCGGCGCCGGTCAGCCTGTGCCTACAGTTGGGACACACTAGCTTGTATGCCCACATCTTGTAGGGGGCCCACAGGAAGAACCGACTTTGGAAGAAGGCGTGGTGGGACGTGGGGGGCTGACCGTCCGCTCGGGCCTCTGGTGAACAGCGCCTGGCCCAGCCAGTCCTGGTCCTCCTCAGGGAGAGTGGCTCTCCAGCCTGCAGGCAGCAGCTGCAACAAACACATCACATCATAATGACGTTAAAATTCACATCGTTCACTCAGAGAAAAGCTCCAATCAACTTTTAATGTGCAGCTTCAAGTTCTCAGTTTTTACCTGAGCGCCACTCATCACGGCTGCGGCTGCTGGGGCTGCTGCTGCAGCCGCTGCTGCTGGCTCTCCCTCCTTCCCTCCAGCTGAAGCTCGTCCTTGTGCTGAGACACACACACACACAGACAGTCTCTGTTATCTCCCTGTTACAGCTGATGTGCATGCAACGATGCTGTAATTAATTACTGGCAAAATACTCATTCAAAACTACTACTACCTAATATACTCACACTCACTCTGCTCAAAGTCCGAAACAGCTTCCATCAGCTCAGCGTCGGACAGCTCCTCGGATGCAGAGCCTGTGTGTGTGTGTGTCAAAGTGTAAAATGAGTGAGAACCTGTGTCCTGTTTAATACACTTGGAGTTGAAATCTCACACTGATCTGTACCTACCTGATGGAGCTGGCTCTTCCCTGTCCCTGCCCAGGGCGTACACCTTTAAAAGGTGCAGACGGCTGCCTGGGACAAACCGCTTTGTCGCGAGCCAGACAAAGTAGCTGGACACATGAGAACATAAGAAAAACAGAGCGCAGCGTTGGTTTATGTCAGTTTTCCTGATGCTTGCAAACACTGATGCCAGCGACGGCACACTGCTCACCTTTTGTGGTCAGGATCAGTGGACTCATAGAGGGCCCTGTGGCTGATGTGGGCATACTGACCTCCAAGGGGAGGTCATCCAGCACCCTCACCGACTTGACACCCTCGAGAACCTGCCGCACCCTGATGGCAGCCACCATCTCAGGGAATAGATTGGCATATTCCTCGAGGGCGTCCTTGTTGGCTCGGAGGGATGGCCTTGACGTGTCCCCGCCTGCACGATCCCGCTCCTGTTGGTGCGAGACCAGGAGGCTGCAGGCGTAGCCCACGTCATTCCCCAGGAGCCAGCGGAAAGTCTGACCCCGGTAAACGCCAAACTGGAGCTCACTGGCACAGAGCAACAGTTTCTGGCTACCAGGGTCCCCACCAGCCTGGAGCACATGGGCCCTCGCCTCGCCCCTCACCCTGTCTGCTGATTTGGCAGACTGCGCCGCAGCCGAGGTCTTGCCGGCTTTGGCGTAAGCCTTGGCCTCCTCACTTGCAGACAGGATGAGGTCAGAAGATGAGCTTTTTCGAAAGCAAGGCCTGAAATCCATGCTACAAAGAGAAGAATAAAACAAATTGAAAGTGAATTAAATTCTGAGTCATAAATATCCAAACAATGTCACAGATCTTCATAGGCGCTGCAAGTGAAGGTGCTTCAGCACGCTGACTTCTTCTCTGTGCGACTGCAGTTTATAACAGTGAGGTGAACATATGCAGGGTCGTCACACTCATAGACTTCAGGTGTGTTATTTAACAGTCTGTACTGATGGTGTGGAGATCATTAAAGTATTCATTCAAAATTAGTAAATATTAATTCATTCTGTCATTTAATCATTGCTTCGTCAGAATGTTGTTTTTATCAAGTTTGATCCCTCTGCCGCTGCACCCAAACACTGACATGTCAGAAGCTGAAAATACAGTAATTTTATTTGTCATACAAACAAGCTTGTAGGTAGGTAGCTCATTCCCAAAAACTCCTGAAAAAACTTTTTTAAGAACTTTATTGAACTTTTTTTAGTACAATTCAGCATCATAACTCAATTAAATTAATCAACAGTAGCAAATGGTACAAAGTAAAATTTAATAAATAAGTAAATGAATCATAAAAAAGGAAGGTATAGTAAAAATAAGTTGTAATTAAAGTAAAACTTTTAAAAAACTGCAATGAAATTACATTTCTCTAACGCCGCAACTTCCCCAAAACTCAAAAAAGGCTCCGACGGCCTCTTTGATTTTTTCGTGTCTATAACTGCAATATAGGCAGGACTGGAAGATAATTAGTCTCTAAATTTGTCAAACTATTAAGGTACATCAATGTTCAATTACACATACAGCGCCAAGTTGTAAAATGGCGACCTTTCCCGGCACAAGCTAGTTACTGCAAGGGGTGTCTGTGCGATTCAGCTTCGAGCTGAGGACAGCACCGAGAGGAACGAGGAAAAAAAAAAATCAGCCACTTTTCTCGGCGAGAAAATGCACCCAAAAACTCAATTTCTCAAAACACGTCGCCTTTTTAATATCACTGTTTTTAATATGACCTTGTCATGTGAATTTACAATGAATGAATGAAGAAACAGAATGAATGAATGAGACTTAAGCTACCTAGCCAGCCTCCCGCGTTAAAAATTTCTCAAAACACATCGCCTTTTTAATATCACTGTTTTTAATATGACCTTGTCATGTGAATTTACGAATGAATGAAGAAACAGAATGAATGAATGAGACTTAAGCTACCTAGCCAGCCTCCCGCGTTAAAAATTTCTCAAAACACATCGCCTTTTTAATATCACTGTTTTTAATATGACCTTGTCATGTGAATTTACGAATGAATGAAGAAACAGAATGAATGAATGAGACTTAAGCTAGCTAGCCAGCCTCCCGCGTTAAAAATTTCTCAAAACACATCGCCTTTTTAATATCACTGTTTTTAATATGACCTTGTCCTGTGAATTTACGAATGAATGAATGAAGAAACAGAATGAATGAGACTTAAGCTAGCTAGCCAGCCTCCCTCTTAAAACTTATCAATCGGAAAATCAAGAAAGTTATCTGTGAATGGTTTGTTAAAAAACGAGGAATGAATTGAAGACGATCATGAAGTTTCGTTATAATTAAATAGACGTGAAAGGATCGGCACTCACCTCTTTCTCTCTTCTATCTTCCTTTCAGGAATCCGCTCTGGCACAAAGATAACGCTCTG
>CM061150.1:30206629-30216629 GCA_030710495.1 Labroides dimidiatus | reverse complement strand
GTGAAGCGGCTCCACTTTTGAGGGGCCCTGGACGCTTGTGAGTAGAGTACCGGTTAGAGGGCTATGTGTATCCCATGCGGAGCACCACTTGAGGCTCTTCCTGGCCCTCAGTGTCCCGGTGCTGCAAGCCAAGCAGGGCTTGGGCATATCGTGACCTGAGTGCACTCTGGCCACAACAATGAATTCACACACTCTGAGCGAGACCCAGTAGAAAGCCCCACGAGACCATGCCAGAGTACACAGGTGCAACCCAACGATTAGAGCCCACGCAAAGATGGGTCTGGTGTCAGCGCACGTCTACTGCTTGTCACTGAAAAACTGGAAGTGCAGCTTCTGGGCGGCATAAGGAAAGTATCGGCCCGACCCAAGTTGGACAAATTTTACAAAGCTACTGCCCAGAAAGGTGGGCAGCGCTTGGCAATTTCAAGTGTGTAGATGTCAGAAAGACAAGTGTGAAGGATGAGGTATGTCTCCTCAAAGAAAACACAGGGTTAAACCTAACAGGGACAGCTGCCCAGCCGGCCTGCACCATGGCCCAGGGGTCCCTCTGCCGGCTGGCTGTAGAAATGGTAGGCAGCCAGAGCCAGTCAGTGTGCTTGCTCCGGCGGCACATATAATAAATTGGAATCGATACAGAGAAGATTAGCATGGCCCCTGCGCAAGGATGACACGCAAATTCGTGAAGCGGCTCCACTTTTAAGGGGCCCTGGACGCTTGTGAGTAGAGTACCGGTTAGAGGGCTATGTGTATCCCATGCGGAGCACCACTTGAGGCTCTTCCTGGCCCTCAGTGTCCCGGTGCTGCAAGCCAAGCAGGGCTTGGGCATATCGTGACCTGAGTGCACTCTGGCCACAACAATGAATTCACACACTCTGAGCGAGACCCAGTAGAAAGCCCCACGAGACCATGCCAGAGTACACAGGTGCAACCCAACGATTAGAGCCCACGCAAAGATGGGTCTGGTGTCAGCGCACGTCTACTGCTTGTCACTGAAAAACTGGAAGTGCAGCTTCTGGGCGGCATAAGGAAAGTATCGGCCCGACCCAAGTTGGAAAAATTTTACAAAGCTACTGCCCAGAAAGGTGGGCAGCGCTTGGCAATTTCAAGTGTGTAGATGTCAGAAAGACAAGTGTGAAGGATGAGGTATGTCTCCTCAAAGAAAACACAGGGTTAAACCTAACAGGGACAGCTGCCCAGCCGGCCTGCACCATGGCCCAGGGGTCCCTCTGCCGGCTGGCTGTACAAATGGTAGGCAGCCAGAGCCAGTCAGTGTGCTTGCCCCGGGCCACATATAATAAATTGGAATCGATACAGAGAAGATTAGCATGGCCCCTGCGCAAGGATGACACGCAAATTCGTGAAGCGGCTCCACTTTTGAGGGGCCCTGGACGCTTGTGAGTAGAGTACCGGTTAGAGGGCTATGTGTATCCCATGCGGAGCACCACTTGAGGCTCTTCCTGGCCCTCAGTGTCCCGGTGCTGCAAGCCAAGCAGGGCTTGGGCATATCGTGACCTGAGTGCACTCTGGCCACAACAATGAATTCACACACTCTGAGCGAGACCCAGTAGAAAGCCCCACGAGACCATGCCAGAGTACACAGGTGCAACCCAACGATTAGAGCCCACGCAAAGATGGGTCTGGTGTCAGCGCACGTCTACTGCTTGTCACTGAAAAACTGGAAGTGCAGCTTCTGGGCGGCATAAGGAAAGTATCGGCCCGACCCAAGTTGGAAAAATTTTACAAAGCTACTGCCCAGAAAGGTGGGCAGCGCTTGGCAATTTCAAGTGTGTAGATGTCAGAAAGACAAGTGTGAAGGATGAGGTATGTCTCCTCAAAGAAAACACAGGGTTAAACCTAACAGGGACAGCTGCCCAGCCGGCCTGCGCCATGGCCCAGGGGTCCCTCTGCCGGCTGGCTGTGCAAATGGTAGGCAGCCAGAGCCAGTCAGTGTGCTTGCTCCGGCGGCACATATAATAAATTGGAATCGATACAGAGAAGATTAGCATGGCCCCTGCGCAAGGATGACACGCAAATTCGTGAAGCGGCTCCACTTTTGAGGGGCCCTGGACGCTTGTGAGTAGAGTACCGGTTAGAGGGCTATGTGTATCCCATGCGGAGCACCACTTGAGGCTTTTCCTGGCCCTCAGTGTCCCGGTGCTGCAAGCCAAGCAGGGCTTGGGCATATCGTGACCTGAGTGCACTCTGGCCACAACAATGAATTCACACACTCTGAGCGAGACCCAGTAGAAAGCCCCACGAGACCATGCCAGAGTACACAGGTGCAACCCAACGATTAGAGCCCACGCAAAGATGGGTCTGGTGTCAGCGCACGTCTACTGCTGGTCACTGAAAAACTGGAAGTGCAGCTTCTGGGCGGCATAAGGAAAGTATCGGCCCGACCCAAGTTGGAAAAATTTTACAAAGCTACTGCCCAGAAAGGTGGGCAGCGCTTGGCAATTTCAAGTGTGTAGATGTCAGAAAGACAAGTGTGAAGGATGAGGTATGTCTCCTCAAAGAAAACACAGGGTTAAACCTAACAGGGACAGCTGCCCAGCCGGCCTGCACCATGGCCCAGGGGTCCCTCTGCCGGCTGGCTGTACAAATGGTAGGCAGCCAGAGCCAGTCAGTGTGCTTGCTCCGGCGGCACATATAATAAATTGGAATCGATACAGAGAAGATTAGCATGGCCCCTGCGCAAGGATGACACGCAAATTCGTGAAGCGGCTCCACTTTTGAGGGGCCCTGGACGCTTGTGAGTAGAGTACCGGTTAGAGGGCTATGTGTATCCCATGCGGAGCACCACTTGAGGCTCTTCCTGGCCCTCAGTGTCCCGGTGCTGCAAGCCAAGCAGGGCTTGGGCATATCGTGACCTGAGTGCACTCTGGCCACAACAATGAATTCACACACTCTGAGCGAGACCCAGTAGAAAGCCCCACGAGACCATGCCAGAGTACACAGGTGCAACCCAACGATTAGAGCCCACGCAAAGATGGGTCTGGTGTCAGCGCACGTCTACTGCTTGTCACTGAAAAACTGGAAGTGCAGCTTCTGGGCGGCATAAGGAAAGTATCGGCCCGACCCAAGTTGGACAAATTTTACAAAGCTACTGCCCAGAAAGGTGGGCAGCGCTTGGCAATTTCAAGTGTGTAGATGTCAGAAAGACAAGTGTGAAGGATGAGGTATGTCTCCTCAAAGAAAACACAGGGTTAAACCTAACAGGGACAGCTGCCCAGCCGGCCTGCACCATGGCCCAGGGGTCCCTCTGCCGGCTGGCTGTACAAATGGTAGGCAGCCAGAGCCAGTCAGTGTGCTTGCTCCGGCGGCACATATAATAAATTGGAATCGATACAGAGAAGATTAGCATGGCCCCTGCGCAAGGATGACACGCAAATTCGTGAAGCGGCTCCACTTTTGAGGGGCCCTGGACGCTTGTGAGTAGAGTACCGGTTAGAGGGCTATGTGTATCCCATGCGGAGCACCACTTGAGGCTCTTCCTGGCCCTCAGTGTCCCGGTGCTGCAAGCCAAGCAGGGCTTGGGCATATCGTGACCTGAGTGCACTCTGGCCACAACAATGAATTCACACACTCTGAGCGAGACCCAGTAGAAAGCCCCACGAGACCATGCCAGAGTACACAGGTGCAACCCAACGATTAGAGCCCACGCAAAGATGGGTCTGGTGTCAGCGCACGTCTACTGCTTGTCACTGAAAAACTGGAAGTGCAGCTTCTGGGCGGCATAAGGAAAGTATCGGCCCGACCCAAGTTGGACAAATTTTACAAAGCTACTGCCCAGAAAGGTGGGCAGCGCTTGGCAATTTCAAGTGTGTAGATGTCAGAAAGACAAGTGTGAAGGATGAGGTATGTCTCCTCAAAGAAAACACAGGGTTAAACCTAACAGGGACAGCTGCCCAGCCGGCCTGCACCATGGCCCAGGGGTCCCTCTGCCGGCTGGCTGTACAAATGGTAGGCAGCCAGAGCCAGTCAGTGTGCTTGCTCCGGCGGCACATATAATAAATTGGAATCGATACAGAGAAGATTAGCATGGCCCCTGCGCAAGGATGACACGCAAATTCGTGAAGCGGCTCCACTTTTGAGGGGCCCTGGACGCTTGTGAGTAGAGTACCGGTTAGAGGGCTATGTGTATCCCATGCGGAGCACCACTTGAGGCTCTTCCTGGCCCTCAGTGTCCCGGTGCTGCAAGCCAAGCAGGGCTTGGGCATATCGTGACCTGAGTGCACTCTGGCCACAACAATGAATTCACACACTCTGAGCGAGACCCAGTAGAAAGCCCCACGAGACCATGCCAGAGTACACAGGTGCAACCCAACGATTAGAGCCCACGCAAAGATGGGTCTGGTGTCAGCGCACGTCTACTGCTGGTCACTGAAAAACTGGAAGTGCAGCTTCTGGGCGGCATAAGGAAAGTATCGGCCCGACCCAAGTTGGAAAAATTTTACAAAGCTACTGCCCAGAAAGGTGGGCAGCGCTTGGCAATTTCAAGTGTGTAGATGTCAGAAAGACAAGTGTGAAGGATGAGGTATGTCTCCTCAAAGAAAACACAGGGTTAAACCTAACAGGGACAGCTGCCCAGCCGGCCTGCACCATGGCCCAGGGGTCCCTCTGCCGGCTGGCTGTACAAATGGTAGGCAGCCAGAGCCAGTCAGTGTGCTTGCTCCGGCGGCACATATAATAAATTGGAATCGATACAGAGAAGATTAGCATGGCCCCTGCGCAAGGATGACACGCAAATTCGTGAAGCGGCTCCACTTTTGAGGGGCCCTGGACGCTTGTGAGTAGAGTACCGGTTAGAGGGCTATGTGTATCCCATGCGGAGCACCACTTGAGGCTCTTCCTGGCCCTCAGTGTCCCGGTGCTGCAAGCCAAGCAGGGCTTGGGCATATCGTGACCTGAGTGCACTCTGGCCACAACAATGAATTCACACACTCTGAGCGAGACCCAGTAGAAAGCCCCACGAGACCATGCCAGAGTACACAGGTGCAACCCAACGATTAGAGCCCACGCAAAGATGGGTCTGGTGTCAGCGCACGTCTACTGCTTGTCACTGAAAAACTGGAAGTGCAGCTTCTGGGCGGCATAAGGAAAGTATCGGCCCGACCCAAGTTGGACAAATTTTACAAAGCTACTGCCCAGAAAGGTGGGCAGCGCTTGGCAATTTCAAGTGTGTAGATGTCAGAAAGACAAGTGTGAAGGATGAGGTATGTCTCCTCAAAGAAAACACAGGGTTAAACCTAACAGGGACAGCTGCCCAGCCGGCCTGCACCATGGCCCAGGGGTCCCTCTGCCGGCTGGCTGTACAAATGGTAGGCAGCCAGAGCCAGTCAGTGTGCTTGCTCCGGCGGCACATATAATAAATTGGAATCGATACAGAGAAGATTAGCATGGCCCCTGCGCAAGGATGACACGCAAATTCGTGAAGCGGCTCCACTTTTGAGGGGCCCTGGACGCTTGTGAGTAGAGTACCGGTTAGAGGGCTATGTGTATCCCATGCGGAGCACCACTTGAGGCTCTTCCTGGCCCTCAGTGTCCCGGTGCTGCAAGCCAAGCAGGGCTTGGGCATATCGTGACCTGAGTGCACTCTGGCCACAACAATGAATTCACACACTCTGAGCGAGACCCAGTAGAAAGCCCCACGAGACCATGCCAGAGTACACAGGTGCAACCCAACGATTAGAGCCCACGCAAAGATGGGTCTGGTGTCAGCGCACGTCTACTGCTTGTCACTGAAAAACTGGAAGTGCAGCTTCTGGGCGGCATAAGGAAAGTATCGGCCCGACCCAAGTTGGACAAATTTTACAAAGCTACTGCCCAGAAAGGTGGGCAGCGCTTGGCAATTTCAAGTGTGTAGATGTCAGAAAGACAAGTGTGAAGGATGAGGTATGTCTCCTCAAAGAAAACACAGGGTTAAACCTAACAGGGACAGCTGCCCAGCCGGCCTGCACCATGGCCCAGGGGTCCCTCTGCCGGCTGGCTGTAGAAATGGTAGGCAGCCAGAGCCAGTCAGTGTGCTTGCTCCGGCGGCACATATAATAAATTGGAATCGATACAGAGAAGATTAGCATGGCCCCTGCGCAAGGATGACACGCAAATTCGTGAAGCGGCTCCACTTTTGAGGGGCCCTGGACGCTTGTGAGTAGAGTACCGGTTAGAGGGCTATGTGTATCCCATGCGGAGCACCACTTGAGGCTCTTCCTGGCCCTCAGTGTCCCGGTGCTGCAAGCCAAGCAGGGCTTGGGCATATCGTGACCTGAGTGCACTCTGGCCACAACAATGAATTCACACACTCTGAGCGAGACCCAGTAGAAAGCCCCACGAGACCATGCCAGAGTACACAGGTGCAACCCAACGATTAGAGCCCACGCAAAGATGGGTCTGGTGTCAGCGCACGTCTACTGCTTGTCACTGAAAAACTGGAAGTGCAGCTTCTGGGCGGCATAAGGAAAGTATCGGCCCGACCCAAGTTGGAAAAATTTTACAAAGCTACTGCCCAGAAAGGTGGGCAGCGCTTGGCAATTTCAAGTGTGTAGATGTCAGAAAGACAAGTGTGAAGGATGAGGTATGTCTCCCCAAAGAAAACACAGGGTTAAACCTAACAGGGACAGCTGCCCAGCCGGCCTGCGCCATGGCCCAGGGGTCCCTCTGCCGGCTGGCTGTGCAAATGGTAGGCAGCCAGAGCCAGTCAGTGTGCTTGCTCCGGCGGCACATATAATAAATTGGAATCGATACAGAGAAGATTAGCATGGCCCCTGCGCAAGGATGACACGCAAATTCGTGAAGCGGCTCCACTTTTGAGGGGCCCTGGACGCTTGTGAGTAGAGTACCGGTTAGAGGGCTATGTGTATCCCATGCGGAGCACCACTTGAGGCTTTTCCTGGCCCTCAGTGTCCCGGTGCTGCAAGCCAAGCAGGGCTTGGGCATATCGTGACCTGAGTGCACTCTGGCCACAACAATGAATTCACACACTCTGAGCGAGACCCAGTAGAAAGCCCCACGAGACCATGCCAGAGTACACAGGTGCAACCCAACGATTAGAGCCCACGCAAAGATGGGTCTGGTGTCAGCGCACGTCTACTGCTTGTCACTGAAAAACTGGAAGTGCAGCTTCTGGGCGGCATAAGGAAAGTATCGGCCCGACCCAAGTTGGAAAAATTTTACAAAGCTACTGCCCAGAAAGGTGGGCAGCGCTTGGCAATTTCAAGTGTGTAGATGTCAGAAAGACAAGTGTGAAGGATGAGGTATGTCTCCTCAAAGAAAACACAGGGTTAAACCTAACAGGGACAGCTGCCCAGCCGGCCTGCACCATGGCCCAGGGGTCCCTCTGCCGGCTGGCTGTACAAATGGTAGGCAGCCAGAGCCAGTCAGTGTGCTTGCTCCGGCGGCACATATAATAAATTGGAATCGATACAGAGAAGATTAGCATGGCCCCTGCGCAAGGATGACACGCAAATTCGTGAAGCGGCTCCACTTTTGAGGGGCCCTGGACGCTTGTGAGTAGAGTACCGGTTAGAGGGCTATGTGTATCCCATGCGGAGCACCACTTGAGGCTCTTCCTGGCCCTCAGTGTCCCGGTGCTGCAAGCCAAGCAGGGCTTGGGCATATCGTGACCTGAGTGCACTCTGGCCACAACAATGAATTCACACACTCTGAGCGAGACCCAGTAGAAAGCCCCACGAGACCATGCCAGAGTACACAGGTGCAACCCAACGATTAGAGCCCACGCAAAGATGGGTCTGGTGTCAGCGCACGTCTACTGCTTGTCACTGAAAAACTGGAAGTGCAGCTTCTGGGCGGCATAAGGAAAGTATCGGCCCGACCCAAGTTGGAAAAATTTTACAAAGCTACTGCCCAGAAAGGTGGGCAGCGCTTGGCAATTTCAAGTGTGTAGATGTCAGAAAGACAAGTGTGAAGGATGAGGTATGTCTCCTCAAAGAAAACACAGGGTTAAACCTAACAGGGACAGCTGCCCAGCCGGCCTGCACCATGGCCCAGGGGTCCCTCTGCCGGCTGGCTGTACAAATGGTAGGCAGCCAGAGCCAGTCAGTGTGCTTGCTCCGGCGGCACATATAATAAATTGGAATCGATACAGAGAAGATTAGCATGGCCCCTGCGCAAGGATGACACGCAAATTCGTGAAGCGGCTCCACTTTTGAGGGGCCCTGGACGCTTGTGAGTAGAGTACCGGTTAGAGGGCTATGTGTATCCCATGCGGAGCACCACTTGAGGCTCTTCCTGGCCCTCAGTGTCCCGGTGCTGCAAGCCAAGCAGGGCTTGGGCATATCGTGACCTGAGTGCACTCTGGCCACAACAATGAATTCACACACTCTGAGCGAGACCCAGTAGAAAGCCCCACGAGACCATGCCAGAGTACACAGGTGCAACCCAACGATTAGAGCCCACGCAAAGATGGGTCTGGTGTCAGCGCACGTCTACTGCTTGTCACTGAAAAACTGGAAGTGCAGCTTCTGGGCGGCATAAGGAAAGTATCGGCCCGACCCAAGTTGGACAAATTTTACAAAGCTACTGCCCAGAAAGGTGGGCAGCGCTTGGCAATTTCAAGTGTGTAGATGTCAGAAAGACAAGTGTGAAGGATGAGGTATGTCTCCTCAAAGAAAACACAGGGTTAAACCTAACAGGGACAGCTGCCCAGCCGGCCTGCACCATGGCCCAGGGGTCCCTCTGCCGGCTGGCTGTACAAATGGTAGGCAGCCAGAGCCAGTCAGTGTGCTTGCTCCGGCGGCACATATAATAAATTGGAATCGATACAGAGAAGATTAGCATGGCCCCTGCGCAAGGATGACACGCAAATTCGTGAAGCGGCTCCACTTTTGAGGGGCCCTGGACGCTTGTGAGTAGAGTACCGGTTAGAGGGCTATGTGTATCCCATGCGGAGCACCACTTGAGGCTCTTCCTGGCCCTCAGTGTCCCGGTGCTGCAAGCCAAGCAGGGCTTGGGCATATCGTGACCTGAGTGCACTCTGGCCACAACAATGAATTCACACACTCTGAGCGAGACCCAGTAGAAAGCCCCACGAGACCATGCCAGAGTACACAGGTGCAACCCAACGATTAGAGCCCACGCAAAGATGGGTCTGGTGTCAGCGCACGTCTACTGCTTGTCACTGAAAAACTGGAAGTGCAGCTTCTGGGCGGCATAAGGAAAGTATCGGCCCGACCCAAGTTGGAAAAATTTTACAAAGCTACTGCCCAGAAAGGTGGGCAGCGCTTGGCAATTTCAAGTGTGTAGATGTCAGAAAGACAAGTGTGAAGGATGAGGTATGTCTCCTCAAAGAAAACACAGGGTTAAACCTAACAGGGACAGCTGCCCAGCCGGCCTGCACCATGGCCCAGGGGTCCCTCTGCCGGCTGGCTGTACAAATGGTAGGCAGCCAGAGCCAGTCAGTGTGCTTGCTCCGGCGGCACATATAATAAATTGGAATCGATACAGAGAAGATTAGCATGGCCCCTGCGCAAGGATGACACGCAAATTCGTGAAGCGGCTCCACTTTTGAGGGGCCCTGGACGCTTGTGAGTAGAGTACCGGTTAGAGGGCTATGTGTATCCCATGCGGAGCACCACTTGAGGCTCTTCCTGGCCCTCAGTGTCCCGGTGCTGCAAGCCAAGCAGGGCTTGGGCATATCGTGACCTGAGTGCACTCTGGCCACAACAATGAATTCACACACTCTGAGCGAGACCCAGTAGAAAGCCCCACGAGACCATGCCAGAGTACACAGGTGCAACCCAACGATTAGAGCCCACGCAAAGATGGGTCTGGTGTCAGCGCACGTCTACTGCTTGTCACTGAAAAACTGGAAGTGCAGCTTCTGGGCGGCATAAGGAAAGTATCGGCCCGACCCAAGTTGGACAAATTTTACAAAGCTACTGCCCAGAAAGGTGGGCAGCGCTTGGCAATTTCAAGTGTGTAGATGTCAGAAAGACAAGTGTGAAGGATGAGGTATGTCTCCTCAAAGAAAACACAGGGTTAA
>CM061150.1:30199129-30204129 GCA_030710495.1 Labroides dimidiatus | reverse complement strand
TCTGGTGTCAGCGCACGTCTACTGCTTGTCACTGAAAAACTGGAAGTGCAGCTTCTGGGCGGCATAAGGAAAGTATCGGCCCGACCCAAGTTGGACAAATTTTACAAAGCTACTGCCCAGAAAGGTGGGCAGCGCTTGGCAATTTCAAGTGTGTAGATGTCAGAAAGACAAGTGTGAAGGATGAGGTATGTCTCCTCAAAGAAAACACAGGGTTAAACCTAACAGGGACAGCTGCCCAGCCGGCCTGCACCATGGCCCAGGGGTCCCTCTGCCGGCTGGCTGTAGAAATGGTAGGCAGCCAGAGCCAGTCAGTGTGCTTGCTCCGGCGGCACATATAATAAATTGGAATCGATACAGAGAAGATTAGCATGGCCCCTGCGCAAGGATGACACGCAAATTCGTGAAGCGGCTCCACTTTTGAGGGGCCCTGGACGCTTGTGAGTAGAGTACCGGTTAGAGGGCTATGTGTATCCCATGCGGAGCACCACTTGAGGCTCTTCCTGGCCCTCAGTGTCCCGGTGCTGCAAGCCAAGCAGGGCTTGGGCATATCGTGACCTGAGTGCACTCTGGCCACAACAATGAATTCACACACTCTGAGCGAGACCCAGTAGAAAGCCCCACGAGACCATGCCAGAGTACACAGGTGCAACCCAACGATTAGAGCCCACGCAAAGATGGGTCTGGTGTCAGCGCACGTCTACTGCTTGTCACTGAAAAACTGGAAGTGCAGCTTCTGGGCGGCATAAGGAAAGTATCGGCCCGACCCAAGTTGGAAAAATTTTACAAAGCTACTGCCCAGAAAGGTGGGCAGCGCTTGGCAATTTCAAGTGTGTAGATGTCAGAAAGACAAGTGTGAAGGATGAGGTATGTCTCCTCAAAGAAAACACAGGGTTAAACCTAACAGGGACAGCTGCCCAGCCGGCCTGCACCATGGCCCAGGGGTCCCTCTGCCGGCTGGCTGTAGAAATGGTAGGCAGCCAGAGCCAGTCAGTGTGCTTGCTCCGGCGGCACATATAATAAATTGGAATCGATACAGAGAAGATTAGCATGGCCCCTGCGCAAGGATGACACGCAAATTCGTGAAGCGGCTCCACTTTTGAGGGGCCCTGGACGCTTGTGAGTAGAGTACCGGTTAGAGGGCTATGTGTATCCCATGCGGAGCACCACTTGAGGCTCTTCCTGGCCCTCAGTGTCCCGGTGCTGCAAGCCAAGCAGGGCTTGGGCATATCGTGACCTGAGTGCACTCTGGCCACAACAATGAATTCACACACTCTGAGCGAGACCCAGTAGAAAGCCCCACGAGACCATGCCAGAGTACACAGGTGCAACCCAACGATTAGAGCCCACGCAAAGATGGGTCTGGTGTCAGCGCACGTCTACTGCTTGTCACTGAAAAACTGGAAGTGCAGCTTCTGGGCGGCATAAGGAAAGTATCGGCCCGACCCAAGTTGGAAAAATTTTACAAAGCT
The DNA here is from genome assembly GCA_030710495.1 of Labroides dimidiatus. Classification (NCBI taxonomy): domain Eukaryota; kingdom Metazoa; phylum Chordata; class Actinopteri; order Labriformes; family Labridae; genus Labroides; species Labroides dimidiatus. Next base: position 30,202,660 of record CM061150.1, on the reverse strand, counting down.
ACTGCCCAGAAAGGTGGGCAGCGCTTGGCAATTTCAAGTGTGTAGATGTCAGAAAGACAAGTGTGAAGGATGAGGTATGTCTCCTCAAAGAAAACACAGGGTTAAACCTAACAGGGACAGCTGCCCAGCCGGCCTGCACCATGGCCCAGGGGTCCCTCTGCCGGCTGGCTGTACAAATGGTAGGCAGCCAGAGCCAGTCAGTGTGCTTGCTCCGGCGGCACATATAATAAATTGGAATCGATACAGAGAAGATTAGCATGGCCCCTGCGCAAGGATGACACGCAAATTCGTGAAGCGGCTCCACTTTTGAGGGGCCCTGGACGCTTGTGAGTAGAGTACCGGTTAGAGGGCTATGTGTATCCCATGCGGAGCACCACTTGAGGCTCTTCCTGGCCCTCAGTGTCCCGGTGCTGCAAGCCAAGCAGGGCTTGGGCATATCGTGACCTGAGTGCACTCTGGCCACAACAATGAATTCACACACTCTGAGCGAGACCCAGTAGAAAGCCCCACGAGACCATGCCAGAGTACACAGGTGCAACCCAACGATTAGAGCCCACGCAAAGATGGGTCTGGTGTCAGCGCACGTCTACTGCTTGTCACTGAAAAACTGGAAGTGCAGCTTCTGGGCGGCATAAGGAAAGTATCGGCCCGACCCAAGTTGGAAAAATTTTACAAAGCTACTGCCCAGAAAGGTGGGCAGCGCTTGGCAATTTCAAGTGTGTAGATGTCAGAAAGACAAGTGTGAAGGATGAGGTATGTCTCCTCAAAGAAAACACAGGGTTAAACCTAACAGGGACAGCTGCCCAGCCGGCCTGCACCATGGCCCAGGGGTCCCTCTGCCGGCTGGCTGTACAAATGGTAGGCAGCCAGAGCCAGTCAGTGTGCTTGCCCCGGGCCACATATAATAAATTGGAATCGATACAGAGAAGATTAGCATGGCCCCTGCGCAAGGATGACACGCAAATTCGTGAAGCGGCTCCACTTTTGAGGGGCCCTGGACGCTTGTGAGTAGAGTACCGGTTAGAGGGCTATGTGTATCCCATGCGGAGCACCACTTGAGGCTCTTCCTGGCCCTCAGTGTCCCGGTGCTGCAAGCCAAGCAGGGCTTGGGCATATCGTGACCTGAGTGCACTCTGGCCACAACAATGAATTCACACACTCTGAGCGAGACCCAGTAGAAAGCCCCACGAGACCATGCCAGAGTACACAGGTGCAACCCAACGATTAGAGCCCACGCAAAGATGGGTCTGGTGTCAGCGCACGTCTACTGCTTGTCACTGAAAAACTGGAAGTGCAGCTTCTGGGCGGCATAAGGAAAGTATCGGCCCGACCCAAGTTGGACAAATTTTACAAAGCTACTGCCCAGAAAGGTGGGCAGCGCTTGGCAATTTCAAGTGTGTAGATGTCAGAAAGACAAGTGTGAAGGATGAGGTATGTCTCCTCAAAGAAAACACAGGGTTAAACCTAACAGGGACAGCTGCCCAGCCGGCCTGCACCATGGCCCAGGGGTCCCTCTGCCGGCTGGCTGTAGAAATGGTAGGCAGCCAGAGCCAGTCAGTGTGCTTGCTCCGGCGGCACATATAATAAATTGGAATCGATACAGAGAAGATTAGCATGGCCCCTGCGCAAGGATGACACGCAAATTCGTGAAGCGGCTCCACTTTTGAGGGGCCCTGGACGCTTGTGAGTAGAGTACCGGTTAGAGGGCTATGTGTATCCCATGCGGAGCACCCACTTGAGGCTCTTCCTGGCCCTCAGTGTCCCGGTGCTGCAAGCCAAGCAGGGCTTGGGCATATCGTGACCTGAGTGCACTCTGGCCACAACAATGAATTTCACACACTCTGAGCGAGACCCAGTAGAAAGCCCCACGAGACCATGCCAGAGTACACAGGTGCAACCCAACGATTAGAGCCCACGCAAAGATGGGTCTGGTGTCAGCGCACGTCTACTGCTTGTCACTGAAAAACTGGAAGTGCAGCTTCTGGGCGGCATAAGGAAAGTATCGGCCCGACCCAAGTTGGAAAAATTTTACAAAGCTACTGCCCAGAAAGGTGGGCAGCGCTTGGCAATTTCAAGTGTGTAGATGTCAGAAAGACAAGTGTGAAGGATGAGGTATGGTCTCCTCAAAGAAAACACAGGGTTAAACCTAACAGGGACAGCTGCCCAGCCGGCCTGCACCATGGCCCAGGGGTCCCTCTGCCGGCTGGCTGTAGAAATGGTAGGCAGCCAGAGCCCAGTCAGTGTGCTTGCTCCGGCGGCACATATAATAAATTGGAATCGATACAGAGAAGATTAGCATGGCCCCTGCGCAAGGATGACACGCAAATTCGTGAAGCGGCTCCACTTTTGAGGGGCCCTGGACGCTTGTGAGTAGAGTACCGGTTAGAGGGCTATGTGTATCCCATGCGGAGCACCACTTGAGGCTCTTCCTGGCCCTCAGTGTCCCGGTGCTGCAAGCCAAGCAGGGCTTGGGCATATCGTGACCTGAGTGCACTCTGGCCACAACAATGAATTCACACACTCTGAGCGAGACCCAGTAGAAAGCCCCACGAGACCATGCCAGAGTACACAGGTGCAACCCAACGATTAGAGCCCACGCAAAGATGGGGTCTGGTGTCAGCGCACGTCTACTGCTTGTCACTGAAAAACTGGAAGTGCAGCTTCTGGGCGGCATAAGGAAAGTATCGGCCCGACCCAAGTTGGAAAAATTTTACAAAGCTACTGCCCAGAAAGGTGGGCAGCGCTTGGCAATTTCAAGTGTGTAGATGTCAGAAAGACAAGTGTGAAGGATGAGGTATGTCTCCCCAAAGAAAACACAGGGTTAAACCTAACAGGGACAGCTGCCCAGCCGGCCTGCGCCATGGCCCAGGGGTCCCTCTGCCGGCTGGCTGTGCAAATGGTAGGCAGCCAGAGCCAGTCAGTGTGCTTGCTCCGGCGGCACATATAATAAATTGGAATCGATACAGAGAAGATTAGCATGGCCCCTGCGCAAGGATGACACGCAAATTCGTGAAGCGGCTCCACTTTTGAGGGGCCCTGGACGCTTGTGAGTAGAGTACCGGTTAGAGGGCTATGTGTATCCCATGCGGAGCACCACTTGAGGCTTTTCCTGGCCCTCAGTGTCCCGGTGCTGCAAGCCAAGCAGGGCTTGGGCATATCGTGACCTGAGTGCACTCTGGCCACAACAATGAATTCACACACTCTGAGCGAGACCCAGTAGAAAGCCCCACGAGACCATGCCAGAGTACACAGGTGCAACCCAACGATTAGAGCCCACGCAAAGATGGGTCTGGTGTCAGCGCACGTCTACTGCTTGTCACTGAAAAACTGGAAGTGCAGCTTCTGGGCGGCATAAGGAAAGTATCGGCCCGACCCAAGTTGGAAAAATTTTACAAAGCTACTGCCCAGAAAGGTGGGCAGCGCTTGGCAATTTCAAGTGTGTAGATGTCAGAAAGACAAGTGTGAAGGATGAGGTATGTCTCCTCAAAGAAAAACACAGGGTTAAACCTAACAGGGACAGCTGCCCAGCCG
>CM061150.1:30186709-30199029 GCA_030710495.1 Labroides dimidiatus | reverse complement strand
GCCTGCACCATGGCCCAGGGGTCCCTCTGCCGGCTGGCTGTACAAATGGTAGGCAGCCAGAGCCAGTCAGTGTGCTTGCTCCGGCGGCACATATAATAAATTGGAATCGATACAGAGAAGATTAGCATGGCCCCTGCGCAATGGAACCGTATGGATGTACGAGGTTTCCAGCCCGGCCGCTTCGCGGCCGGGCTGGAAACCGACACGTTGCTATTAGTTGTGGAAGCGATTTTACCGCGGCTTTTCTGTCTCCGCTGCCTCCCCGTATTTTTAAGCCCTTCTGCTCCATAAAAAGGAACGCCAATGTGCTGTGAGCGTTGCGTTTCACAGAAAAAGGAACGCTCCCCGGGCCTGGCATGCAAATGAGCGCAAAAACACCGGAAGCTTCTGTTGACCGACGAGCAGCAGTGGGCGGGTTTCTCCGTTTCTCAGCTGAGGACAGCGGCGCGGTCTCCCTCTCTCAGGTTTCTTTTTTTTTCACCGTCTTACCGACTCTCTCTCTCTCTCTCTCTCTCTCTCTTTCTCTCTCGTGTGTGTGTGTGTGTGTGTGTGTGTGTGTGTGTGTGTGTTTGTTTGCGCGCGAAGTCTTTATGTATCCATTTCTCTCATGGATTTATAGACTTCACATCACCACATGAATAGGAGCACACTGAGAGAATAATTTCAGTTAAATATTTATTAATTATAATAAAATAGATAAATAAAAGGGACACAGCACACAGCACAGCACACAGCACAGCACATCACATCACATCACATCACATCACAGCACATCACATCACAGCACATCACATCACATCACATCACAGCACATCACATCACAGCACAGCACAGCACATCACAGCACATCACATCACAGCACAGCACATCACAGCACATCACAGCACATCACATCACATCACATCACAGCACATCACAGCACATCACATCACATCACATCACAGCACATCACATCACAGCACAGCACATCACAGCACAGCACAGCACATCACAGCACAGCACAGCACATCACAGCACATCACATCACAGCACATCACAGCACAGCACAGCACAGCACATCACATCACATCACATCACAGCACATCACAGCACAGCACAGCACATCACATCACATCACATCACAGCACATCACATCACAGCACATCACAGCACAGCACATCACAGCACAGCACATCACATCACATCACATCACAGCACATCACATCACAGCACATCACATCACAGCACATCACAGCACACAACACAAAGACAATAGGAACAGTCCTGGTTTAACTCTGGTCTGCCCCGGCCCTCCTCTGGGCCAGCCAGAGTTCAACAGATGTGCCCTCATAGAGGGCACAGAAATATTCTTTTTTGCCAGCAAGGATGTGCTGGCTGTGGCCGAAAAGTTTTTGAGCAGGCTGGCCACAGCGCTGGCAAATTCTTTCCTTTCTGTTCCTCTTCTTGGGCCGTTCTTCAACCTGCCTCTTTCTGTGTCTCCACAGTGTGGTCCTGGGGATGGGGTGCCCCCCTCCCTCCTCCTCCTGTGCCGCCAGCCAGTCATGGACACTGAGACCATTAGGCCCTGCCTCTAGGGCACAGTAAAACTGGCCCTTGAAAAAGGCATGGCCATGGTCTCGGTGCCTGGGTTGCCCACATGTATTGCAGGGTTCCCCAGGCGTCTTCTGCTCTCCACAGCTGGCTGTGAGCACAGTCTGGTCCCTTTCGGCCCTCTTCCACCTCCTGTAGGCAGTCACCCTGTGTGGGGAACGTCTAGAGGTTGAGGTGGAGGCAGACGTGGAGGCAGATGCAGAGGCAGTGGCCTTTGCCCTCACCAGGTGAGAGGAGGGAGAGACCTCCTCCTCCTCCCCCTCCTCCCCCTCCTCCTCCTCCTCCTCGCTGGTAGAAGTGATCCTACCCTCATCAGGCCCTGGACAGTACAGCTCTGAGATGCAGTCGTCGCTCGGCAGCCAATCAGAGCTGTGGTCTGTAAGAGAACACAACACAAGCATTTCAGTACTTATGGTGATGACTGCCTTTATCCTTTCAAAGTGAAATAAAATGTTTGCAGGCTGTCATACACACCTGTCTCATCCTTCTTCTCCTCCTCCTCCAGGTGCTTCCTCTTCTTGAGGACTTTGCTGTAGTCCATGCTGCACACAGAGAGAAACACAAGGAGAGTCACAATTTAACATTTACTTAAAATTAAACTGAATGTATATTCAACAGGTTACGACGGGAAAGAGAGAAATGCTTTGATAAAATGTGAACACTATGAATAAACGTTTACAGCACTCTAAGGGACTGTCAACAAGTTACTCTGTGTGATAGCAGCGGCCTCACCTCACTCACTCACTCACTCACTCACTCACTCACTCACTCACTCACTCACTCACTCACTCACTCACTCACAGACACAGACACACACACACTCACACACACACACACACACACACACACACACAAGCACACACTCACTCAGTGTAGGAAAATTGCGTCGGTGCCTAACAGACGCGACAGCACGCTCAGCGCGCTTAATTCTAAAACATTTATCACAGCTTATAAACACACCATTACACTACGGCCCATGTTAAATAACACATGTATGAATAAAAAGGGATGGCATGTAGAGCTGATGTTACAGTTACTTACATTCCGATGAGGAAAAGTCCGTAAATAAAAAGTGCGTGTGCGCGTTTGTGTGCCAGACTCTTTCACTGCACTAGTGATTTTCCCGTCCCCTGTTCTGTATGCACCTTTTAATACCTGATTTAAAACAGGGGGCGGGGCGGCGGCTGAAAGATCAGATAGGGTCGGGGAAAGGATGACAGAATGTGATCACCAGTGACAGTCTTTAAAAACATTATAACTGACTTAAGGAAGAGGAAGACTGGATTTGAAGAGGGGAAGCCCTCTCCCCTGGAATATCTTACATCTTTGAAAACATATTGGCACTGTATTTTGTATTGTTATATTGAATTGTATGGTGTTTTTTTTTGAATTGTATTGTATTGTGGTATTCTTCTTTTTGTATCTTTGTATGAATTTAATATTAAATAAAGATCTTTTTTAAAGCAAAAAAGGAAAGGATGACACTTGCTTTGTAACCTACTGTTCCTCAGCCAGCTCTGCGGGGGGCCCCTACCTCCTCTACTCAGAGAGCACAGGGGGCGGGGCAAGGTGGAAAGCGTCCATCCACACATCAAGGGAGGCTAAAACTTCAAATGTCACTTTGATCTGTGTGACTGAAGTTGTCCCGAAGTTTCCAACATTTCCACCATCAGCGCTTCAAAGTTCAGTTACTGAAGAGAAACACTGAGCGAGTCTGTCTCCATCTGTATCAAAAAGATCAGCGTCACTTTTTACCATTAAAGAGCAGAAAAACTCTTCCAGGGAGCAGACAGCTGCCCGTCATCACCCTGTGTGTGTGTGTGTGTGTGTGTGTGTGTGTGTGTGTGTGTGTGTGTGTGTGTGTGTGTGTGAGTGTGAGAGAGAGAGAGAGTTTAAACTAACTGAAGGAAAAACAAAAGGATCCAGGTTAACTTCAACCCAATCAACTGGATTTATTAAAATCACACAGAATCAAAAAGCTTATAAATGAATTTCTGTAAACAACAAACTTCAACATCAGACTTAAAACAAACAGCACTATTAGAAGTTTTTAACAGGGTCCAGAACTGGAGAAGTTTCATACAGTGAAACATTCTCCTGAGGTTTATTATTCCAGCCTCAAAGACCTACAGAAAGAGCTGATTTCTTGAAAAAACTATTTACACTATTCACAATATTTACACTATTCACAATATTTACACTATTCACAATATTTACACTATTCACAATATTTACACTATTCACAATATTTACACTATTCACAATATTTACACTATTCACAATATTTACAGCATTTACACTATTTACAAGTTTCCCTCTGCCCAGTGCCTCACTTGTCAGCCTGATCCTGAGGGGCAGAGGGAAGGAGGGGGCGAAGAGCTGGAGGCCTGGCAGAGGTGACAGGAGCAGCAGCAGCAGCAGCAGCAGCAGCCTGTAGAAGGAAGAGTTCAGTCAGAATATTTGTCACACTAGCAGAGATGGATGGATGAAAAAGGTGGGAATGACATGTCCTCTGTGAAGCCTCAGGTCACTTACCCTTTCCTGGTCCTGGCGCCTCTTCTCCTCCTTCCACTCCTCCACAGAGCGGCCCTCTGCCTTGGAGCAGAAGTGTTCCCCTCTGTGCCGACTGTGGCCATACTCCTTGGTCCTCGGGTGACCACAGAGTTTGCACTTGTAATCACCCGAGGTCTTTCTCGGTGCTTTCTGGGGAACACCTCTCTCCTCATTGAGGCGACGCTCCTCCTCCCTGATCTTCCTTTTCCAAGCTGTGGACCTTGGGACATAGGGAGGAGTGGATGTGGAGGCAGTGGAAGGGGACCCCGAGGTGGACGCCCCGGTGGACGGCCCGGGTCTGGAGGCGGAGGCCTGGGGGGCGGCGGTGGACGGCCCGGGTCTGGAGGCGGAAGCAGCGGAGGATGGCCCGGGTCTGGAGGCGGAGGCCTGGGGGGCAGCGGTAGATGGCCCGGGTCTGGAGGCGGAGGCAGCGGTGGACGGCCAGGGACTGAAGGTGGAGGCAGCGGTGGACGGCCCGGGTCTGGAGGCGGAGGCCTGGGGGGCAGCAGTAGATGGCCCGGGTCTGGAGGCGGAGGCAGCGGTGGACGGCCAGGGACTGAAGGTGGAGGCAGCGGTGGACGGCCCGGGTCTGGAGGCGGAGGCCTGGGGGGCAGCAGTAGATGGCCCGGGTCTGGAGGCGGAGGCCTGGGGGGCAGCAGTAGACGGCCCGGGTCTGGAGGCGGAGGCAGCAGTGGACGGCCAGGGACTGAAGGTGGAGGCAGCGGTGGACGGCCCGGGTCTGGAGGCGGAGGCCTGGGGGGCAGCAGTAGACGGCCCGGGTCTGGAGGCAGAGGCAGCGGTGGACGGCCAGGGACTGAAGGCGGAGGCAGCAGTGGACGGCCCGGGTCTGGAGGCGGAGGCCTGGGGGGCAGCAGTGGACGGCCCGGGTCTGGAGGCGGAGGCAGCAGTGGACGGCCAGGGACTGAAGGCGGAGGCAGCAGTGGACGGCCCGGGTCTGGAGGCGGAGGCCTGGGGGGCGGCAGTAGACGGCCCGGGTCTGGAGGCAGAGGCAGCAGTGGACGGCCCGGGTCTGGAGGCGGAGGCAGCGGTGGACGGCCAGGGACTGAAGGCGGAGGCAGCAGTGGACGGCCCGGGTCTGGAGGCGGAGGCAGCAGTGGACGGCCCGGGTCTGGAGGCGGAGGCCTGGGGGGCGGCAGTAGACGGCCCGGGACTGAAGGCGGAGGCAGCAGTGGACGGCCCGGGTCTGGAGGCGGAGGCCTGGGGGGCAGCAGTAGACGGCCCGGGTCTGGAGGCGGAGGCACTGGTGGACGGCCCGGGTCTGGAGGCGGAGGCCTGGGGGGCAGCAGTAGACGGCCCGGGTCTGGAGGCGGAGGCACTGGTGGACGGCCCGGGTCTGGAGGCGGAGGCCTGGGGGGCAGCAGTAGACGGCCCGGGTCTGGAGGCGGAGGCACTGGTGGACGGCCCGGGTCTGGAGGCGGAGGCAGCGGTGGACGGCCCGGGTCTGGAGGCGGAGGCCTGGGGGGCAGCAGTAGACGGCCCGGGTCTGGAGGCGGAGGCACTGGTGGACGGCCCGGGTCTGGAGGCGGAGGCAGCGGTGGACGGCCCGGGTCTGGAGGCAGAGGCCTGGGGGGCGGCGGTGGACGTGGCAGCAGCAGAGTTGGTGGCAATGACAGAGTACAACTGAGGTGCCAGGGGCCCACGGTGGGTGACAGCCTGACCAGAGGAGTCCTCAGTGAGTTGGAAGGAGAGGGGCTGGTCTGGCTGAACTGGCTGCAGCTGCAGGCCTCCAGCAGAGGGGAGCACCTCTGCTGCGATCTGCTCTGCACTGGGCTCTGGCACACTCACAGTTACAGATTCCAGCATCTTACCTTTTTCCCTCTCATTGTGCCTGAGGAAAAACCATCAGCTGATCAATCTGACTGTCATCAGCATCATCTTCCGTTTGCTGGGGGAAAGCAGACGGGACTTACCACATGCTCAACATCCGCTTGTTCACCTCGAACAGCTGGATGGGGGCGGCCGCGAGGAGGTCCCTTGAATTGAGGACACAATTACGAATAATTTCGTAATCGTTCCTCACGGCGCCCCAGCGGTTGACCCTGACGCCAGCAATTGTCACATTTGATGCATGGATGCGGCACAGCTCCAGGAAGATGGCCTCCACGAGCCTGCTGGCCTTTGGAGTCTGTGCCGCTCCGGCGCCCTGCCCGACGATGGAGCTGTGTGGAGAGGAGAGAGACTCAGCTGGCGCTTCCTCACCAAAACAAAGAAATGCACAGAAAACCCAGCGATGGCTGTTACCCACACGTACCGTTTAACACTGTCAACCCCTGGGATGCTGACGTGCTTGGAAGGTCCCGCCTTGAACCTCCCTTTTACCAGGCGCGTCTTGTGGCGAGGTGGGAAGGAGACAGGCGCCTTGTCTCTGTCGGACAGCTTCTGCCACAAGGCGACTATCTCCCTCACCTGCCCCTGTGTGGCGAAGCCCTCCAGGCGCAGCGCCACCAGGGCCCTGGCCAGACGGACAACGTGCTGGTACCCTCCGTGGCCGTCTGGGCCCAGCACCTCCTGCAACACACAGAGGAAAGACGGGTAAGTCACACCTGCACAAAAACTGTCTCTGGAGAAGATTTAAGACCTCCACAGATTTTTAGATGGCTCACCTCGTCCTCTTGGGTTGGAGCAGCAGCAGGAGCAGGAACAGCAGCAGCAGGAGCAGCAGGCTGAGGCGGAGCCTGTGGTCCCTGGAGGAGCCTGTTGAGGTCCTCAACAAACCTCAGGTCTCCCTCCTCCATCCCCTGCTCATCTTCTTCCTCCTCGAAGCCCTCGTCATCCCCCTGCTGCTCCTCCACCTCCCCGCCTGGAGCGTCGGGGTCAAGCAGGGCCTGCAGCGGGGCGCCGGTCTGGGAGTAGAGGTACTCCACCCCGATGAGTTCTCCTGGTGAGCAAGTATACAGAAAGAAAAACAAGTTTACAACTCGTAGTTCAGAGAAAGAAGAAAGAGCCCGTCTGAGCTAACACCATAAACTTGCCCAAACCTCACCTGTGTACTCCCGTGGCCGGGTGTAGTTCTCAACCAGGTTCAGACCCATGAGCTCCTGGCTGAGCTGGTTGAGGGCCTCAACCAGGCGAGCGTCATAGCAGCGCGTGGGGACCCGCTCTGCGTCCTGCACTGCAGCCCTCGCCCGGTTTTCGTTCCACCTGACCAGGCCCTCCAGCAGGTACACCTGGAAGTGGAGGGCACTGGCACATGTGCCTGTGGCAGCAGAGAGACAGAGGAGGGGGGGGTAAGAGAAATGTTGCTCCAGATGCGGGCACACGTGCCACCATGCTTTGAACTTTACACTCACCCGGGATGAAGCGGCACAGGTGGAGGTGAAACGACTCCAAGGATGTGGAGCCTCTGGCGCAGCGGAACACAGGAAGGACCACTCCCCCTCTGGTCACCTGGCCCGTCCTGGTGTAGAGGTGCACCCCGGGGGGGTCCTGGATGCAGGGGATATGGCGGCGCTGGGTCCTCCAAATCTCCTGCATCCTCTCCCGGTCGATGAGAGGAACCCCCAGGGTGTCAGTGGCCTCCCGGAAGGAGTCCAGCACCTCCTGGATGAGGCGCTCAGTTTCCTGAGCACCCCTGGTCCGGCGGCGGCAGTGACGGGCAAGATCCTGGGCCCTCAGGGAGACAGGCGTGACCCTCCCCTCCACTGCCATCTGTGCCTCCTGTAGGCGCTCCACATCCCCCCTGTCCCACTCAAAGATGGCGAAGCTCAGCCGAGCCATGAACGCCTTGTACAGGGGGTGGCTGTCAGTTGTGACACCCCGTGCGAAGCGCCGCATGAGGTGCCACACGTCCAGGCGCACCACCAGTCGGTCCCACTCGGCGAACATGGCTGAGACCTGAGAAAAAAAAAGGAGACACGGGCCGCTGTCAGGGGCTGTCTGTGAGCTGAGGCAGATTCTGAGGTGCAGAGTTGCCCGGAGCCCTACCTTGCACTGCCCAACCTGGGAGCAGCAGTCCCGGTCCACATACATGACCAGAGGAGGGTCCACCCCAGCCTCCCTGTACCGCCGCACCAGGCCAGCCGCCATGGGCAGGAGCCCCTCACCCTCTGAGTCAGTGAGGACTGACATCAGCACCTGCCCGTGCTCGTTGCCCACGTTGGTGACCCAGGCGGCGGTATCAGCAGCCTCCCCCGCGAGCTTCTTCGTCACCTGAAGAAGTGAGGGAGGGAGGGAGAGAGAAAGGGTGTGAGTGAGAGAAAGAAAGAGAGAGAGAGAGAGACACAGTAAGAAAAAGAGACAGATGCAGAGGTTCTTGGCACACGCTCTCATATCTGTTATGCCTTTTTTTTATCTAAACTTACCTTCTTGGTGGAGTCCATCTTCAAGAAGGCCCCATGGATGGACGTGATCCTGGCCCGTGTCTCCTCCACCCGTGTGGCGGCCTCCCTCACATACACTGACAGTAGCCAGTTTCTGCTTGGGATTGGGTGCAGAGGAGGCACGGACACGTCCCGCACCACATCCATGCCGGGCACGCGCAGCTTCCTGTGGACCGACAGGAAGCTGAGGCAGCGGTTCATCCACTCCGTGGTGTGCTGCTCCACCAGAGTGGCACGGAGGCGGGAGGCTCCGTTGCCCAGCGTGCGCTCCCGCATCAACCCCACAACCCTCTTATCACAGGCGAGCCTGATAGTGAAGAACAACAAAACATCAGGCACAGGTGCTAAAAATACAAAGGTGAGAGAAAAGAGGCAGACTGCGCACGTGCTGCTTACTTGTAGGTGAGGATGGCAGGGAACCTCTGACTATGGGCCATGGCCAACTGCCCCACGATGTCCTGGGCCCACGCCGCGTACTTCCTGTGACATGAACTGCACTCCAGGTACTCCGTGCCCATAGAGTACCAGCAGTTCACGTCCAGTACCCTCCTCACGGTCTTGTACAGACCGGCGCCGGTCAGCCTGTGCCTACAGTTGGGACACACTAACTTGTATGCCCACATCTTGTAGGGGGCCCACAGGAAGAACCGACTTCGGAAGTAGGCGTGGTGGGACGTGGGGGGCTGGGTGGACAGTGGCCTCTCCTGCGGGGGATGCCACCAGAGGCGAAGCTCGCTCGTCAGGACTGACCGTCCGCTCGGGCCTCTGGTGAACAGCGCCCGGCCCAGCCAGTCCTGGTCCTCCTCAGGGAGAGTGGCTCTCCAGCCTGCAGGCAGAAGCTGCAAAAACCACATCACATCATAATGACTTTAAAATTCATCCTAAACATCCTTCACTCAGTGAAAAGCTCCAATCAACTTTTAATGTGCAGCTTCAAGTTCTCCGTTTCTACCTGAGCGCCACTCATCACGGCTGCGCCCGCTGCTGGGGCTGCGGCTGCGCCCGCTGCTGGGGCTGCGGCTGCTGCTGGGGCTGCGGCTGCTGCTGGGGCTGCGGCTGGGGCTGCGGCTGCTGCTGCGCCCGCTGCTGCTGCTGCTGCGCCCGCTGCTGCTGGCTCTCCCTCTCCAGCTGAAGCTGGTCCTTGTGCTGAGACACACACACACACACACACACACACACACAGACAGTCTCTGTTATCTCTCTGTTACAGCTGATGTGCATGCAATGATGCTGTAATTAATTACTGGCAAAATACTCATTCAAAACTACTACTACCTAATATACTCACACTCACTCTGCTCAAAGTCCGAAACAGCTTCCATCAGCTCAGCGTCGGACACCTCCTCGGATGCAGAGCCTGTGTGTGTGTGTGTGTGTGTGTGTGTGTGTGTGTGTGTGTGTGTGTCAAAGTGTAAAATGAGTGAGAACCTGTGTCCTGTGTAAAACACTTGGAGTTCAAATCTCACACTGTTTTGTACCTACCTGATGGAGCTGGCTCTTCCCTGTCCCTGCCCAGGGCGTACACCTTTAAAAGGTGCAGACGGCTGCCCGGGATGAACCGCTTTGTCCCAAGCCAGACAAAGTAGCTGGACACATGAGAACATAAGAAAAACAGAGCGCAGCGTTGGTTTATGTCAGTTTTCCTGATGCTTGCAAACACTGATGCCAGCGACGGCACACTGCTCACCTTTTGTGGTCAGGTTCTGAGGACTCATAGAGGGCCCTGTGGCTCATGTGGGCATACTGACCGAAGCCCAAGGGGAGGTCATCCAGCACCCTCACCGACTTGGCACCCTCGAGAACCTGCCGCACCCTGATGGCAGCCACCATCTCAGGGAATAGATTGGCATATTCCTCGAGGGCGTCCTTGTTGGCTCGGAGGGATGGCCTTGACGTGTCCCCGCCTGCACGATCCCGCTCCTGTTGGTGTGAGACCAGGAGGCTGCAGGCGTAGCCCACGTCATTCCCCAGGAGCCAGCGGAAAGTCTGACCCCGGTAAATGCCAAACTGGAGCTCACTGGCACAGAGCAACAGTTTCTGGCTACCGGGGTCCCCACCAGCCTGGAGCACACGGGCCCTCGCATCACCCCTCACCCTGTCTGCTGATTTGGCAGGCTGCGCCGCAGCCGAGGTCTTGCCGGCTTTGGCGTAAGCCTTGGCCTCCTCACTTGCAGACAGGATGAGGTCAGAAGACGAGGTTTTGCGGAAGCAAGGCCTGAAATCCATGCTGTAAAGAGAAGAATAAAACAAATTGAAATAATTAAAATCTGAGTCATAAATATCCACAGCTGCTGGAGGTGAAGGTGCTTCAGCACGCCGACTTCTTCTCTGTGCGACTGCAGTTTATAACAGTGAGCTGAACAGATGCAGGGTCGTCACACTCATAGACTTCAGGTGTGTTATTTAACAGTCTGTACTGATGGTGTGGAGATCATTAAAGTATTCATTCAAAATTAGTAAATATTAATTCATTCTTTCATTTAATCATTGCTTCGTCAGAATGTTGTTTTAACAAGTTTGATCCCTCTGCCGCTGCACCCAAACACTGACATGTCAGAAGCTGAAAATACAGTAATTTTATTTGTCATACAAACAAGCTTGTAGGTAGGTAGCTCATATCATATGCCATGGAAAAGGATTTCAGATTTTTCCTTTTTCCCAAAAACTCCTGAAAAAACTTTTTTAAGAATTTTATTGAACTTTTTTTAGTACAGTTCAGCATCATAACTCAATTAAATTAATTTACAGTAGCAAATGATACAAAGTGAAATTAAAATAAAAATAAATAAATAAGTAAATGAATCATAAAAAAGGAAGGTATAGTAAAAATAAGTTGTAATTAAAGTAAAACTTTTAAAAAACTGCGATGAAATTACATTTCTCTAACGCCGCAACTTCCCCAAAACTCAAAAAAGGCTCCGACGGCCTCTTTGATTTTTTCGTGTCTATAACTGCAATATAGGCAGGACTGGAAGATAATTAGTCTCTAAATTTGTCAAACTATTAAGGTACATCATTGTTCAATTACACATACAGCGCCAAGTTGTAAAATGGCGACCTTTCGCGGCACAAGCTAGTTACTGCAAGGGGTGTCTGTGCGATTCAGCTTCGAGCTGAGGACAGCACCGAGAGGAACGCGAAATAAAAAAAATCAGCCACTTTTCTCGGCGAGAAAATGCACCCAAAAACTCAATTTCTCAAAACACGTCGCCTTTTTAATATCACTGTTTTTAATATGACCTTGTCATGTGAATTTACAATGAATGAATGAAGAAACAGAATGAATGAATGAGACTTAAGCTACCTAGCCAGCCTCCCGCGTTAAAAATTTCTCAAAACACATCGCCTTTTTAATATCACTGTTTTTAATATGACCTTGTCATGTGAATTTACGAATGAATGAAGAAACAGAATGAATGAATGAGACTTAAGCTAGCTAGCCAGCCTCCCGCGTTAAAAATTTCTCAAAACACATCGCCTTTTTAATATCACTGTTTTTAATATGACCTTGTCCTGTGAATTTACGAATGAATGAAGAAACAGAATGAATGAATGAGACTTAAGCTAGCTAGCCAGCCTCCCTCTTAAAACTTATCAATCGGAAAATCAAGAAAGTTATCTGTGAATGGTTTGTTAAAGAACGAGGAATGAATTGAAGACGATCATGAAGTTTCGTTATAATTAAATAGACGTGAAAGGATCGGCACTCACCTCTTTCTCTCTTCTATCTTCCTTTCAGTTCAGGAATCTGCTCTGGCACAACGATAATGCGATGAACGCTCTGGAGTGTCCTCTTGGAAGTCCAAGTCCAGAATGAGTACAAACTGTCTGCAGCGC
>CM061150.1:30176709-30179209 GCA_030710495.1 Labroides dimidiatus | reverse complement strand
AGCCGGCCTGCACCATGGCCCAGGGGTCCCTCTGCCGGCTGGCTGTACAAATGGTAGGCAGCCAGAGCCAGTCAGTGTGCTTGCTCCGGCGGCACATATAATAAATTGGAATCGATACAGAGAAGATTAGCATGGCCCCTGCGCAAGGATGACACGCAAATTCGTGAAGCGGCTCCACTTTTGAGGGGCCCTGGACGCTTGTGAGTAGAGTACCGGTTAGAGGGCTATGTGTATCCCATGCGGAGCACCACTTGAGGCACTTCCTGGCCCTCAGTGTCCCGGTGCTGCAAGCCAAGCAGGGCTTGGGCATATCGTGACCTGAGTGCACTCTGGCCACAACAATGAATTCACACACTCTGAGCGAGACCCAGTAGAAAGCCCCACGAGACCATGCCAGAGTACACAGGTGCAACCCAACGATTAGAGCCCACGCAAAGATGGGTCTGGTGTCAGCGCACGTCTACTGCTTGTCACTGAAAAACTGGAAGTGCAGCTTCTGGGCGGCATAAGGAAAGTATCGGCCCGACCCAAGTTGGAAAAATTTTACAAAGCTACTGCCCAGAAAGGTGGGCAGCGCTTGGCAATTTCAAGTGTGTAGATGTCAGAAAGACAAGTGTGAAGGATGAGGTATGTCTCCTCAAAGAAAACACAGGGTTAAACCTAACAGGGACAGCTGCCCAGCCGGCCTGCACCATGGCCCAGGGGTCCCTCTGCCGGCTGGCTGTAGAAATGGTAGGCAGCCAGAGCCAGTCAGTGTGCTTGCTCCGGCGGCACATATAATAAATTGGAATCGATACAGAGAAGATTAGCATGGCCCCTGCGCAAGGATGACACGCAAATTCGTGAAGCGGCTCCACTTTTGAGGGGCCCTGGACGCTTGTGAGTAGAGTACCGGTTAGAGGGCTATGTGTATCCCATGCGGAGCACCACTTGAGGCTCTTCCTGGCCCTCAGTGTCCCGGTGCTGCAAGCCAAGCAGGGCTTGGGCATATCGTGACCTGAGTGCACTCTGGCCACAACAATGAATTCACACACTCTGAGCGAGACCCAGTAGAAAGCCCCACGAGACCATGCCAGAGTACACAGGTGCAACCCAACGATTAGAGCCCACGCAAAGATGGGTCTGGTGTCAGCGCACGTCTACTGCTTTTCACTGAAAAACTGGAAGTGCAGCTTCTGGGCGGCATAAGGAAAGTATCGGCCCGACCCAAGTTGGAAAAATTTTACAAAGCTACTGCCCAGAAAGGTGGGCAGCGCTTGGCAATTTCAAGTGTGTAGATGTCAGAAAGACAAGTGTGAAGGATGAGGTATGTCTCCCCAAAGAAAACACAGGGTTAAACCTAACAGGGACAGCTGCCCAGCCGGCCTGCACCATGGCCCAGGGGTCCCTCTGCCGGCTGGCTGTACAAATGGTAGGCAGCCAGAGCCAGTCAGTGTGCTTGCTCCGGCGGCACATATAATAAATTGGAATCGATACAGAGAAGATTAGCATGGCCCCTGCGCAAGGATGACACGCAAATTCGTGAAGCGGCTCCACTTTTGAGGGGCCCTGGACGCTTGTGAGTAGAGTACCGGTTAGAGGGCTATGTGTATCCCATGCGGAGCACCACTTGAGGCTCTTCCTGGCCCTCAGTGTCCCGGTGCTGCAAGCCAAGCAGGGCTTGGGCATATCGTGACCTGAGTGCACTCTGGCCACAACAATGAATTCACACACTCTGAGCGAGACCCAGTAGAAAGCCCCACGAGACCATGCCAGAGTACACAGGTGCAACCCAACGATTAGAGCCCACGCAAAGATGGGTCTGGTGTCAGCGCACGTCTACTGCTTTTCACTGAAAAACTGGAAGTGCAGCTTCTGGGCGGCATAAGGAAAGTATCGGCCCGACCCAAGTTGGAAAAATTTTACAAAGCTACTGCCCAGAAAGGTGGGCAGCGCTTGGCAATTTCAAGTGTGTAGATGTCAGAAAGACAAGTGTGAAGGATGAGGTATGTCTCCCCAAAGAAAACACAGGGTTAAACCTAACAGGGACAGCTGCCCAGCCGGCCTGCACCATGGCCCAGGGGTCCCTCTGCCGGCTGGCTGTACAAATGGTAGGCAGCCAGAGCCAGTCAGTGTGCTTGCTCCGGCGGCACATATAATAAATTGGAATCGATACAGAGAAGATTAGCATGGCCCCTGCGCAAGGATGACACGCAAATTCGTGAAGCGGCTCCACTTTTGAGGGGCCCTGGACGCTTGTGAGTAGAGTACCGGTTAGAGGGCTATGTGTATCCCATGCGGAGCACCACTTGAGGCTCTTCCTGGCCCTCAGTGTCCCGGTGCTGCAAGCCAAGCAGGGCTTGGGCATATCGTGACCTGAGTGCACTCTGGCCACAACAATGAATTCACACACTCTGAGCGAGACCCAGTAGAAAGCACCACGAGACCATGCCAGAGTACACAGGTGCAACCCAACGATTAGAGCCCACGCAAAGATGGGTCTGGTGTCAGCACACGTCTA
>CM061150.1:29959209-30174209 GCA_030710495.1 Labroides dimidiatus | reverse complement strand
GCACCACTTGAGGCTCTTCCTGGCCCTCAGTGTCCCGGTGCTGCAAGCCAAGCAGGGCTTGGGCATATCGTGACCTGAGTGCACTCTGGCCACAACAATGAATTCACACACTCTGAGCGAGACCCAGTAGAAAGCCCCACGAGACCATGCCAGAGTACACAGGTGCAACCCAACGATTAGAGCCCACGCAAAGATGGGTCTGGTGTCAGCACACGTCTACTGCTGGTCACTGAAAAACTGGAAGTGCAGCTTCTGGGCGGCATAAGGAAAGTATCGGCCCGACCCAAGTTGGAAAAATTTTACAAAGCTACTGCCCAGAAAGGTGGGCAGCGCTTGGCAATTTCAAGTGTGTAGATGTCAGAAAGACAAGTGTGAAGGATGAGGTATGTCTCCTCAAAGAAAACACAGGGTTAAACCTAACAGGGACAGCTGCCCAGCCGGCCTGCACCATGGCCCAGGGGTCCCTCTGCCGGCTGGCTGTACAAATGGTAGGCAGCCAGAGCCAGTCAGTGTGCTTGCTCCAGCGGCACATATAATAAATTGGAATCGATACAGAGAAGAGTAGCATGGCCCCTGCGCAAGGATGACACGCAAATTCGTGAAGCGGCTCCACTTTTGAGGGGCCCTGGACGCTTGTGAGTAGAGTACCGGTTAGAGGGCTATGTGTATCCCATGCGGAGCACCACTTGAGGCTCTTCCTGGCCCTCAGTGTCCCGGTGCTGCAAGCCAAGCAGGGCTTGGGCATATCGTGACCTGAGTGCACTCTGGCCACAACAATGAATTCACACACTCTGAGCGAGACCCAGTAGAAAGCCCCACGAGACCATGCCAGAGTACACAGGTGCAACCCAACGATTAGAGCCCACGCAAAGATGGGTCTGGTGTCAGCGCACGTCTACTGCTTGTCACTGAAAAACTGGAAGTGCAGCTTCTGGGCGGCATAAGGAAAGTATCGGCCCGACCCAAGTTGGAAGAATTTTACAAAGCTACTGCCCAGAAAGGTGGGCAGCGCTTGGCAATTTCAAGTGTGTAGATGTCAGAAAGACAAGTGTGAAGGATGAGGTATGTCTCCCCAAAGAAAACACAGGGTTAAACCTAACAGGGACAGCTGCCCAGCCGGCCTGCACCATGGCCCAGGGGTCCCTCTGCCGGCTGGCTGTACAAATGGTAGGCAGCCAGAGCCAGTCAGTGTGCTTGCTCCGGCGGCACATATAATAAATTGGAATCGATACAGAGAAGATTAGCATGGCCCCTGCGCAAGGATGACACGCAAATTCGTGAAGCGGCTCCACTTTTGAGGGGCCCTGGACGCTTGTGAGTAGAGTACCGGTTAGAGGGCTATGTGTATCCCATGCGGAGCACCACTTGAGGCTCTTCCTGGCCCTCAGTGTCCCGGTGCTGCAAGCCAAGCAGGGCTTGGGCATATCGTGACCTGAGTGCACTCTGGCCACAACAATGAATTCACACACTCTGAGCGAGACCCAGTAGAAAGCCCCACGAGACCATGCCAGAGTACACAGGTGCAACCCAACGATTAGAGCCCACGCAAAGATGGGTCTGGTGTCAGCACACGTCTACTGCTGGTCACTGAAAAACTGGAAGTGCAGCTTCTGGGCGGCATAAGGAAAGTATCGGCCCGACCCAAGTTGGAAAAATTTTACAAAGCTACTGCCCAGAAAGGTGGGCAGCGCTTGGCAATTTCAAGTGTGTAGATGTCAGAAAGACAAGTGTGAAGGATGAGGTATGTCTCCTCAAAGAAAACACAGGGTTAAACCTAACAGGGACAGCTGCCCAGCCGGCCTGCACCATGGCCCAGGGGTCCCTCTGCCGGCTGGCTGTACAAATGGTAGGCAGCCAGAGCCAGTCAGTGTGCTTGCTCCGGCGGCACATATAATAAACTGGAATCGATACAGAGAAGATTAGCATGGCCCCTGCGCAAGGATGACACGCAAATTCGTGAAGCGGCTCCACTTTTGAGGGGCCCTGGACGCTTGTGAGTAGAGTACCGGTTAGAGGGCTATGTGTATCCCATGCGGAGCACCACTTGAGGCTCTTCCTGGCCCTCAGTGTCCCGGTGCTGCAAGCCAAGCAGGGCTTGGGCATATCGTGACCTGAGTGCACTCTGGCCACAACAATGAATTCACACACTCTGAGCGAGACCCAGTAGAAAGCCCCACGAGACCATGCCAGAGTACACAGGTGCAACCCAACGATTAGAGCCCACGCAAAGATGGGTCTGGTGTCAGCACACGTCTACTGCTGGTCGCTGAAAAACTGGAAGTGCAGCTTCTGGGCGGCATAAGGAAAGTATCGGCCCGACCCAAGTTGGAAAAATTTTACAAAGCTACTGCCCAGAAAGGTGGGCAGCGCTTGGCAATTTCAAGTGTGTAGATGTCAGAAAGACAAGTGTGAAGGATGAGGTATGTCTCCTCAAAGAAAACACAGGGTTAAACCTAACAGGGACAGCTGCCCAGCCGGCCTGCACCATGGCCCAGGGGTCCCTCTGCCGGCTGGCTGTACAAATGGTAGGCAGCCAGAGCCAGTCAGTGTGCTTGCTCCGGCGGCACATATAATAAATTGGAATCGATACAGAGAAGATTAGCATGGCCCCTGCGCAAGGATGACACGCAAATTCGTGAAGCGGCTCCACTTTTGAGGGGCCCTGGACGCTTGTGAGTAGAGTACCGGTTAGAGGGCTATGTGTATCCCATGCGGAGCACCACTTGAGGCTCTTCCTGGCCCTCAGTGTCCCGGTGCTGCAAGCCAAGCAGGGCTTGGGCATATCGTGACCTGAGTGCACTCTGGCCACAACAATGAATTCACACACTCTGAGCGAGACCCAGTAGAAAGCCCCACGAGACCATGCCAGAGTACACAGGTGCAACCCAACGATTAGAGCCCACGCAAAGATGGGTCTGGTGTCAGCGCACGTCTACTGCTTGTCACTGAAAAACTGGAAGTGCAGCTTCTGGGCGGCATAAGGAAAGTATCGGCCCGACCCAAGTTGGAAAAATTTTACAAAGCTACTGCCCAGAAAGGTGGGCAGCGCTTGGCAATTTCAAGTGTGTAGATGTCAGAAAGACAAGTGTGAAGGATGAGGTATGTCTCCCCAAAGAAAACACAGGGTTAAACCTAACAGGGACAGCTGCCCAGCCGGCCTGCACCATGGCCCAGGGGTCCCTCTGCCGGCTGGCTGTACAAATGGTAGGCAGCCAGAGCCAGTCAGTGTGCTTGCTCCGGCGGCACATATAATAAATTGGAATCGATACAGAGAAGATTAGCATGGCCCCTGCGCAAGGATGACACGCAAATTCGTGAAGCGGCTCCACTTTTGAGGGGCCCTGGACGCTTGTGAGTAGAGTACCGGTTAGAGGGCTATGTGTATCCCATGCGGAGCACCACTTGAGGCTCTTCCTGGCCCTCAGTGTCCCGGTGCTGCAAGCCAAGCAGGGCTTGGGCATATCGTGACCTGAGTGCACTCTGGCCACAACAATGAATTCACACACTCTGAGCGAGACCCAGTAGAAAGCCCCACGAGACCATGCCAGAGTACACAGGTGCAACCCAACGATTAGAGCCCACGCAAAGATGGGTCTGGTGTCAGCACACGTCTACTGCTGGTCACTGAAAAACTGGAAGTGCAGCTTCTGGGCGGCATAAGGAAAGTATCGGCCCGACCCAAGTTGGAAAAATTTTACAAAGCTACTGCCCAGAAAGGTGGGCAGCGCTTGGCAATTTCAAGTGTGTAGATGTCAGAAAGACAAGTGTGAAGGATGAGGTATGTCTCCTCAAAGAAAACACAGGGTTAAACCTAACAGGGACAGCTGCCCAGCCGGCCTGCACCATGGCCCAGGGGTCCCTCTGCCGGCTGGCTGTACAAATGGTAGGCAGCCAGAGCCAGTCAGTGTGCTTGCTCCGGCGGCACATATAATAAACTGGAATCGATACAGAGAAGATTAGCATGGCCCCTGCGCAAGGATGACACGCAAATTCGTGAAGCGGCTCCACTTTTGAGGGGCCCTGGACGCTTGTGAGTAGAGTACCGGTTAGAGGGCTATGTGTATCCCATGCGGAGCACCACTTGAGGCTCTTCCTGGCCCTCAGTGTCCCGGTGCTGCAAGCCAAGCAGGGCTTGGGCATATCGTGACCTGAGTGCACTCTGGCCACAACAATGAATTCACACACTCTGAGCGAGACCCAGTAGAAAGCCCCACGAGACCATGCCAGAGTACACAGGTGCAACCCAACGATTAGAGCCCACGCAAAGATGGGTCTGGTGTCAGCGCACGTCTACTGCTGGTCGCTGAAAAACTGGAAGTGCAGCTTCTGGGCGGCATAAGGAAAGTATCGGCCCGACCCAAGTTGGAAAAATTTTACAAAGCTACTGCCCAGAAAGGTGGGCAGCGCTTGGCAATTTCAAGTGTGTAGATGTCAGAAAGACAAGTGTGAAGGATGAGGTATGTCTCCTCAAAGAAAACACAGGGTTAAACCTAACAGGGACAGCTGCCCAGCCGGCCTGCACCATGGCCCAGGGGTCCCTCTGCCGGCTGGCTGTACAAATGGTAGGCAGCCAGAGCCAGTCAGTGTGCTTGCTCCGGCGGCACATATAATAAATTGGAATCGATACAGAGAAGATTAGCATGGCCCCTGCGCAAGGATGACACGCAAATTCGTGAAGCGGCTCCACTTTTGAGGGGCCCTGGACGCTTGTGAGTAGAGTACCGGTTAGAGGGCTATGTGTATCCCATGCGGAGCACCACTTGAGGCTCTTCCTGGCCCTCAGTGTCCCGGTGCTGCAAGCCAAGCAGGGCTTGGGCATATCGTGACCTGAGTGCACTCTGGCCACAACAATGAATTCACACACTCTGAGCGAGACCCAGTAGAAAGCCCCACGAGACCATGCCAGAGTACACAGGTGCAACCCAACGATTAGAGCCCACGCAAAGATGGGTCTGGTGTCAGCGCACGTCTACTGCTTGTCACTGAAAAACTGGAAGTGCAGCTTCTGGGCGGCATAAGGAAAGTATCGGCCCGACCCAAGTTGGAAAAATTTTACAAAGCTACTGCCCAGAAAGGTGGGCAGCGCTTGGCAATTTCAAGTGTGTAGGTGTCAGAAAGACAAGTGTGAAGGATGAGGTATGTCTCCTCAAAGAAAACACAGGGTTAAACCTAACAGGGACAGCTGCCCAGCCGGCCTGCACCATGGCCCAGGGGTCCCTCTGCCGGCTGGCTGTACAAATGGTAGGCAGCCAGAGCCAGTCAGTGTGCTTGCTCCGGCGGCACATATAATAAATTGGAATCGATACAGAGAAGATTAGCATGGCCCCTGCGCAAGGATGACACGCAAATTCGTGAAGCGGCTCCACTTTTGAGGGGCCCTGGACGCTTGTGAGTAGAGTACCGGTTAGAGGGCTATGTGTATCCCATGCGGAGCACCACTTGAGGCTCTTCCTGGCCCTCAGTGTCCCGGTGCTGCAAGCCAAGCAGGGCTTGGGCATATCGTGACCTGAGTGCACTCTGGCCACAACAATGAATTCACACACTCTGAGCGAGACCCAGTAGAAAGCCCCATGAGACGAGACGAGAAAGGTGGGCAGCGCTTGGCAATTTCAAGTGTGTAGATGTCAGAAAGACAAGTGTGAAGGATGAGGTATGCCTCCTTCCTGCTGGAAGTAGCCATCAGAAGATGGGTACACTGGTCAAAAAGGGATGGACACGGTCAGCAACAATACTCAGGTAGGCTGTGGCATTGAAACCATATTCAGTTGGTACTAAGGGGCCCAAAGTGAAACTGGTGTTGTTTGGACCCAAATGCAGTACACAGGCGCTCAGGAACAGTTTGTAATGAACTTTATTTTCACAACAGCACACCAAGAACAAAGCAGGCAGAATAATCACAGGCAATGGTTCGTTCTTTGGGCTGATAGCCCCTACACAGTCTCTGAGGCTCAGACGAGGGAAAGAGAAGCGGCTGGGATCAGCTGCGGAACCAAGGGAAAGCTCCCGAGCCCCCGGTTCCAAACTGTTCAATTCTCTTTCGATGTGGGAGGCAGAGATGTAGCTTAATTTAGCCGAAGATGACGAGGAGGACGCTCTGTGGTCTAAAGAGCTGGCATCTCGTGCTGTGAATCCGACGGGGAGCGAGCTGAAGAGAAGTCAGTGGCAGGCAGGGGGGTCGAAGCCAGATGAGCAGTCAGCGAAGGCAGAGGCACCGTTGGGGAGCAGGCAGGAGAGAAGACGTAGCCAGACGGAGGAGTTGTAGCCAGACAGAGGAGTTGTAACCAGACGAGCAGGCAGATACCAGAAACACTGACGCACAGTACGAGGTCAGAGACAGAAGGCGGGTGGGTTTACCGGGAGGCAGGCGAGGAGAGCAGGTCAGGAACAGGCGGAGTCGACAACGGGAGATCAGGCATGGAAAAAGTGCTGGAAAGTCTCGCATGACGCTGAAGAACAATCTGGCAATTAGTGAAGGTGCTGGAGAGGGTTATATGCAGGGCTGATGAGGTGGGCGTCGCTGGCAGGTAGAGCGGAGCAGAGGGAGGTAGTGTGGAAAAATACTGCAGCAGTGTGACAGGAGGGGGATGAGAGGCAGGACTGTGACACCAAAGTGTGCCAAGAAAATATCTCCCACACCATTACACCACCACCACCAGCCTGAACCATTGATACAAGGCAGGATGGATCCATGCTTTCATGTTGTTGACGCCAAATTCTGACTCTAGCATCCGAATGTTGCAGCAGAAATTGAGACTCATGAGACCAGGCAACATTTTTCCAATCTTCTATTGTCCAATTTTGGTGAGCCTGTGTGAATTGTAGCCTCAGTTTCCTGTTCTTAGCTGACAGGAGTGGCACCCGGTGTGGTCTTCTGCTGCTGTAGTCCATCTGCCTCAAGGCTTGACGTGTTGTGCGTTCAGAGATGCTCTACTGCGTACCTCAGTTGTAATGAGTGGTTATTTGAGTTACTGTTGCCTTTCTATCAGCTTGAACCAGTCTGGCCATTCTCCTCTGACCTCTGGCATCAACAAGGCATTTCCACCCACAGAACTGCTGCTCACTGGATATTTTCTCTTTTTCAGACCATTCTCTGTAAACCCTAGAGATGGTTGTGGGTGAAAATCCCAGTAGACCAGCAGTTTCTGAAATACTCAGACCAGCCCGTCTGCCACCAACAACCATGCCACGTTCAGAGTCACTTAAATCACCTTTCTTCCTCATTCTGATGCTCGGTTTGAACTGCAGCAGATTGTCTTGACCATGTCTACATGTCTAAATGCATTGAGTTGCTGCCATGTGATTGGCTGATTAGAAATTTGCAACACAAGCAAGAAATTAAACAAGGAGAAACCTTAGTAAGTGCGAAGAAATGCTTCAAGTTACTTGGGTCACAGGTACTCTCAAGTGCCCATAGAACCCTCCATTAATTAATTAATTAATTCATTCATTCATTCATTCATTCATTCATTCATTTACATTATTTCATCTAAATAGTAGCCACAACTACAATTCAATATCATTGATGCAATAATGGAATCACAAACACAGCTTTAAAGTTAAAAGTGCCACAAGGTACTGAAACACAGTAATCAGCAAATATTTTGGCATCACCACTCTCTTCTCATACACTCCATTCTCCCACCGTTTCATCGGGTGCATTCTGAAGCCACTTTGTTGTCTTGGACTCAGTACCTTGGTGCACGGCCGCCAAAACACATACACAATTAGTTTTACAGGCTTGACGGTGCACAACACCAGGCAGTGTCACGTTCAACATCCAGGCATCTGGTGCCCTATTCCCTCCTCACTCATGGTTGCAATAATTATATTTTATGATAAACCGTCCTTTGATCTATGCAGCTAACCTTAAATATCCATACTCTTCAATTAAATTTTCTTTGAACCAAAACTTAAAAAACGGTTCCTTTACATATTAAGAAAATGGTTTTAAGAAAGTATTTTTTTGTGACTCATGGTCCTGCCAGCTGACACCTCTTTACTATTTTCTTTGATCAAAACCTATTTGATTCTCTACTACTTAATTTTTGGTTTCTGTTTTTTGGTGCCCTGGTCCTCATGTTTTCTGCTAACCACCTGAGTCCTTTGCCTCCCTTTGCCTCTGCCCTCCCCCCATAGATGGACAGAAAGAGACAAAAAAGAAATAAGTGGGCAGTTATGACTCTGCAGAGAGGATGTGAAGCAGCAAAGGTTGACTTGGTGCTGAATTTAACTTCCTGAGTGTGAGAACAAGTCGACAGCAGCTGTGTCACACTCTGCTCTCTCTTCACATGTGTGTGGGCAGAGTGTATGAGCTGGTGGTCACCCCTGTCTGTCTGTAAGTGTCTGTAAGTGTGTGTGTGTGTGTGTGTGTGTGTGTGTGTGTGTGTGTGTGTGTGTGTGTGTGTGTGTGTGTGTTGTACTCTTGTTGCCTGTGCCTGGGAGTCTCGTGTCTTAGAAACAGGCACACTTCCTCCCCTCCAGTTTAAATAGCTCTGTCTGTCTGCCTCATATCACCTGGTTGTCTGCGGCGTACTCCTGTTGCCTGCCTGAGATATCGCCCTGTTAGCCTGAGGTCCTAAAATAGCTTTACTTAATCCCTCCGGTTTCGATAGCTGTCGACAAACCTTATATCACCTGAGCCGAGCAGAGAGGAAGAAGCAGGAAACAAAAAGACGAGAGGAGCAGCCGAAGCAGAGAAAAAGGGTGAGACAAAATCAGACGGGAGAGGAGGTGACAGGCGACGTGGGGGCATGAGAGGAAATAAAGAAAAACAAAACGAATCAAAACAACACAGAAAGGCTGTCAAAGAGCCTCACTCCACACTGCATGCTCCTCTTGATTCATGGAGGTTTCTATTGTCTCTGTGGGCCGGTCAGACTATCAGACGGCCGGTCACTCAACCCTTCAAACAGTGAGTCTTCATTCATTATTGAACCTCAGCTCCTGTTCTTTCCACCACTGATTGCAGGCTTATTGCAGAGCTCTGTAATCACATCACCCCTGAGCCAGCTGGGCCTGAAAGAGGAACAGAGGATACATAACATCTGTAGCCACAGCATGTTGGGATGTCACCCACACTGTCAGGCCATCAGCACCCACAGGGTCACCCATCAGGACTCAGCCGCAGAGGCCTTGACTTTAAAACAGCCTCGACAGCCTGCAGTAAAACAATGTCACACAGAGAAGCACATGAACTACAATGAACAAGAGCAAACAGAGGTCAGACTGATCTGTGAAGTTCATGATTCTGCACTCTGATCGAACAAGAAGAGATTTTATCCTTAGTAGGCACTGCTGTATAAACCCAATGAGCTGATTCATTTTTCATCTTTAACATGTGGCACAAAATCTTCTCAATGCAGAAAAAAAAGAAAAGAGCTGTTGCGCCACATTGTGTGGTTTCCGATCCTGCATCTGTTTAACTAAGTTCATGCAAGAAATGGCAGTCATATGCCCAGCTTTTATCAGCTGACAGGCTGATGTTCAAATAATGCATAAGTTGGTCTCCTGTTCGCTCGTTCGCATTTTCGTCAGTATGTGTTAAATAATGCATATAAAGTGTTAAAAACTATGAAAACTTATCACATGTTGTGATTCTGATGAGAAACGTTTTCAGTTTGAGTGCTGTGTTATTTCAATGAGCGGTAATGGACCTGTCACGGTGCTATTAGCATAACCGTAGCTAGTTGCTAATGAGCCTTGGTGCATGCAGCGGTCTCACCTTGGATGCATGTCTCTGCTGGTGTGTATGCAGGAGCGAACTGATGAACAACTTACTAAGAAGCTGAGCTGTTTTTGTTTTGTGTCCCATGCCACAGGTATGTTTCATTGAAATGTTTGTTCATAATATGTACATTGTACAGTGTTAAGCTGGATTAGGAGAGCTGAGTTTTTTTCACTTCAGCTGCTAAACTTTTGAAATGTATGAGGCACCACAATGTTATACTTGTTTAATTTTGTAAAGATGAAAGATGTTTTTGCTGTCTTTTGTGACAGACAAACTTTATAAGCTTAATTGTATGTTACTGTTTCATCACCACTATACGATCACACTTTTATTTGTTAGTCTTTGATGTCTTTGCCGCTGGAGCGAACTGATGAACAACTTACTAAGAAGCTGAGCTGTTTTTGTTTTGTGTCCCATGCCACAGATGGAAAATAAACTTGTGTACGCCCCATCCACCCTGTCTCCTGGAGATGTTTCCTTAAGCAGCAGCAGAGCAAATTGGACCAAGGTCACACATTCATTACACCCCTCTTGGACTACTGCAACAGCATTCTCTATGGTTCATCTTCCAAAATCCTCCATAAACTACAATACATTCAGAACTCTGCTGCACGCCTCCTCACCTGCACTCGCTCCTGTGACCACATCACCCCCATCCTCCAACATTTACACTGGCTCCCTGTTCCTTACCGCATACAGTTTAAAACTCTCCTCCTCACCCACAAAGCCCTCCACAACCAGGCCCCTTCCTACCTCACTGACCTCCTCCACCATCACACTCCTTCCTGTAATCTCCGCTCTTTACACGTGAACCTGCTATCTCCACTTCAGAGGATCAAGCGCCGAACCTGGGGAGACAGAGCCTTCTCCATAGCTGCCCCCACCCTCTGGAACTCTCTCCCCACTCATATCCGAATCTGCTCTGATTCTTCAACATTCAGATCTCTCCTAAAAACTCACCGTTTTAAGTTAACTTTTAATGTGTGATTATACTGTTGTTTTGTTTAACCTGTGTTTATTGTTTGTATTGATTTTAACAATTGTAAAGTGTCTTTGAGTTCTTGAAAAGCGCTATACAAATAAAATTTATTATTATTATTATTATTGATGTATCGCCTCCTCCAATCAAGCCTCTGTGTTTGTATCCTATGAAGTCTGTTTACATGTATCCATGTGGGGGATTTTACATCGCACTCCCTGGAAAGACTAAGCAGGCTGCTTGGCTAACCCAGTGAGTACTCTGAAAAGCAGAGCCTATAACGCCAGCTATAACTGTATTTCCATTTGGAAATAAATAGTTCAAATCTAAGACGAGATATTCAGATGTTCAAGTTCATAAAGCGAGTACAGTGTAAATGAATAAATAAAGATTATCCAGATGTGGAGCACGTTCAGAACAGAAGTTAATTATCAGGCAGCTGCAGAGAGGAGAATAAACCTTCAAAGCATGAGCTCACAGTGGCTTCAGGTAACAGAGCCTGACATTCTAGAAGGTTCAGAGGTGTCTTAATGAGACTGAGGTCTGTGCACAGGTCCAGCACGGGGGAGGAGGGAGGGAGGGAGTCACACTCTCTCTCTCTCATACACACACACACATGGTGAGGAGAGGTGTAGACACAAAGGCCAGAGGAAAAAGAATGAAAGGAGCGAGCCTCTGTGTCGTTCACACACAAACAGCATCACATGAAGCTGCAGGAAGCTCAGGTGATCTGTGCACTTCCTCTTTGGATCCTCTTCCACTGGGAAGGATCCGTTTCAATTAAACAGCAGCTGGGTGGATCAGATGGTTCATCTGTGTGTGAGTGTGGCCTGATTCTCTGAACATGCTTGTGTGTGTCTTCAGCTTGGTTTACATGTGTGTGGTTGTGTAACGGTGCATCATGGGTGTGAAGAGGAGGGAACCTGCTGCCTGTTTGTGGTTTTGCTGAACAACCTGATGATAAATTCATGAGTTAATCAAAGCTTAGTGCTTTCTTGGTGTTGGATCGTGTTCAGCTTGTAGCAGGTGACAAAGAAACAACGACCTGAAAAAAAAGGAGCAGTTCCACTGGAGCTGGACTGTAGGGATCATGTTTAACTGCTCTGGAGTAGATGAGATGGAAGAGGAGACTGTAAGACTGTCATGATACAGCAGAAAAACTTTGAGCTAAATGGACATGATATTCAAAATTAATATCTGCCTCAGTCTGTATCATTCTGCTCAAGATTTTGCTGAGGAAAAGGTTAAAAAAATAAACTAGTTTGATGATCTGCACCCAGACCATGAAAAAAAAAAAAGAATAATTTTCTCTGAAGCTAGACTTAAAATGTGGTTAAAGACATCACTGATATGAAGCAGAGACCCAAAGTTGATCAGACATGTGAATGAATTAAAGGGGCAGTTTGTTTGTTTTTATGTCTGTAGTTTTCTTATGGAATATAAAAACGTCAGCGGGAGTTCAACATCATTGTCAGAGCAGCTAATCATATCAGGCTTCATCTCAGACCTCTCCTTTGTGTTTCTAACCCTCAGCAGTGAGCCGTCACAGCTTTCACTACACTTCCAGCCTTAATATGAATGAAAGCAGGAGAAGCTGATTTATGCTGACATTGTCTCATGAACGTGGGTTATCTATTAGCACTCTTTATAGATACATCTTGAAATGCGGCTCTGTTAGTACGACTGAGACCACTTTGGGATGAGTTTAACCAGCTCGATCATCAGTTTGTGAGGGCACTTAGTCTAATGAAGCTGAGTCTGTAACAGAGAAAAATAAACTCTCTCACTTTGCTCCAGCTGATGCTCACACTTTGAGTTTTTATGCCCCTGTTTTTACATTAAGATTAGAATCTATGCATAAAACCAATGATTTGAAAACCAAAATTTTCACTAACATTAAAATACAAAGAGAAAAATAAAGAGATGTACATCTGTTTTGAGTTTTCCTGTTCCCCCTGTCCAGAGTGAGCAGCCTCTTGCTCAGTGACAGCTGAAATAGGTCCAAGATCCCCACGACTAAAACAGGACAGACAATGAGAGAAGGCAATATAACCTAAAGTAACTGATAATTTACAGCAAAACTGTGATGAATTGAAGGTGTGATTTACATGAGAACAGTATTAGGTTGAAATACAGAAGTATTGTTGAGGTTTCAGCCTCTTGTATGTAGGGATGCACCGAATATTTGGTCACTGAATATGTTCGGCCGAATATTGCAAAAAAAAAAAAAAAAAAACACATTAGGTGAAGTGAGCTAAAAGCAAGGCCGAACAGTAGCGTGTGACACAATGACGCAATCAAACAGCAAAGGCTACTGGAATATTTAAAAAATGTCAGAGTCTGCAGACAACAACCCGCTGCTTCACGTTCAAACAAGCGCCGTTCCTCCGCTGGTCTGTCTGCGGACAATTTGTATATATTCAAAGAATGACGCGTCATTTAATATTTGTTCAAATGTGTTTTTTTGAAAAAGTGACAGCCCTATTCGGTATTCGGCCAAGCGGTCGATATGGGTGGCCATCTAGGGTAGCGGTGGCACGCACCATGTGAATCTGTGCTCTGTGGCATGGACCATACACCTTATGATGGTTGGTTTTGAATGTAATTGTTCGAGGACATCAATAGTTATGTCAAAACACAGTGTAAAACTTCAGGCCACACTGAATTAATGTATATCACATGTATTGATCCCTGGAAAGACTTCTGAAAATGTTATCTTCTTGAGCTTCATGTTTCTGCATAAAATGAATTACTTGTGTAAATGAATAATTGTACTGAAAGTCCATTCAGAAACCAAGGACAAATGTGTGTGAAGAAAGATCTATTTGAGGGGGAGATAGAGAGAGTGGAACACAGGCATGAGGCCTGAAATATCTCATTTTAATGCTGCAAATCCTGTTTTATAAGAAATCAGCTTCAGGAAATTGTATTTCAGTTTCTTTACATTTATTTTTCATTCTTGGCCACACAGCAGGACTCACAGCCTCTTCTCCTTCTTTCCCGACATCTGGTTCATAATTTATTAAGCACATATTGATATGCAAGGCCCTGCTCTGGTTTCATTCATATTCATCACACTGATACAGCCAGGAGAGAGAGAGAGAGAGAGAGAGAGAGAGAGAGAGAGAGAGAGAGAGAGAGATGAATAAATGCATTAGGGGTGGGTGATATGACGTAAAGGTTGTATCTCTGTATTTTTCTTTGGCTCTTTGAGGTAATACTATCATACGTTCACTCCCCACAGTCCCTCTGTCTCCTTCCTCCAACCAGCCTGTGACGCAGTACTGAAGATGTTAATAAGTCAGAGTGTGTTCACTTTCCATCATGTAACTTTAAGATGAATCTGTGTGCTCCAAAGTTATGTTTCTGCTCTGATTTTCAGTGAGTATTTTAAGACATCTGCTGTGTTTTACTGTTTAAGGAGCCGTCTTCAGGAGTTCCTGGTGTGGTTGTTTCATAAAAAAAAGTATTTTGAGCTCAACAACATAAAATTTGTTTTATTATCAAATAAACTGAGCTTCAGTGGAAATACAGTCACCTTTGGTTTCCAATAACACTTGTAGTGTTACACGGTGTAGAGCCGCTCCCTCGACCCGCGCTCAGAGCCACATCCTGCTTCTTTTAATCATGACGGACTGAAGACAAGTGAGTCATCCGTTGACTCACCTTCAGCTATCTGCTGAACTGAAGATGTGAATCTCTGCTGTGCTGAGCTCCACTCGAGTCGTTCCTGTGTTTAAAGTCCAGACAGACTCAAAGAACTGCTGCAGGCGAGAACACACACACTTAATGTTGGTGTTGATGACATCAACCTTAGAGAGGAGAGAGCAGGGCTTTAATGGATTCCTGTGTGGTTGTTCAATCACATCATAACCACCGAGCATCAGCTTTGACTCAGAGAGGAGGAGTCCTTTCATTGGTGAGCGTGACTCTGCTTTGAAGTTTTCAAAGTGGATCAGGCAGGAGACCAAAGGTCAACCCATGGTTTTGGTTTCAGACCCTTTGGTTAACAGGATTTTATTTAACTGCCTCATGACTTCATTACAGTTGAGGGAATTAAACCACTTTCGTCTTGGTTAGTGTTTGTAGTTCAACTTAAACCCAAAAGCAAATACAAGAGAATCAGTTAAACTGAGTTTATTACAAAGAGAAGGAAGTTTGAGGAGAGGGATCCAGGGTCCGGTGTGTCAGAGGCCTCATGTGGGGCCAATATGTAGCCTATGTGGGTTCAGCAGACACAGGGTAGAACTGGGTATTATTAGATGGGACCTATATGGGTTAAGTTATATGGGTCCAACATCACAAGCCCCCATGGGCTGCCCATTATGGACCAATAGAGATGGGGCCTATGTGGGCCCCATATGAAATGCTCAGATAGGCCCCATGTAAAGCCGGGTAGATTCCACTTGAGGCCCATATGGACTTCAGGCCCACATGGGCACTTACAGGTGGGGCCTCCATAGAACCCATAGACAAACCCACTTGGGCCCCATATGTGCAGCCCACATATAAACCATAGGGGGCCCACATGGAGCTGCTGGCTGGGTCTCACTTTATTTGATTTATAACACACTGACAATCAGGCTCTAAATGAAGCCCGTATAGGTTGGATTTAGCACCCTGATCATTAGGTTTTGTGTTTTGGGTGTGACATGAATCAAACCAACCAGTGTGTTCTCTTCACGAGGCCTGGTGCAGGCAGCTGTGTTACTATCTGCAGGTTTTTACCCCTCTACAGGGCTGGTGCCAGCTCATTTCACTTCTCTCAGAACAAAGAGCTTCAAAGGTTACGGTTAAGGCATAGATCAATGTTTGAGTTTCTGAAATGATCCTCAGGACAGCAGAAGGTTTGAGGACTTTAGAAATAGACATTCATTTACACGTGAGGCACATGAGCGAATCACATGAGTTATAGATCGATAATGAAGCTGTGAGGAGACAGTGGTCATGATGTCATTGTCCAACATGCTTACAGGTGCCAACACAGGTGCAGGTTCACCTGCTCTTTGTGTTTAGTGCAAAACAACAATGAAATTTGTGCTTCCCAGCAGGATTCTTCACAGCAGGTGTGCAGCAGGACCTGGACTATATCAGGTGAGTGTTTCTGAATGGACTTCCAGGTCAGAGCAGAGAAACACTTTAATGTGTGGAGGACTGATTCACAGTTGGACACACTCTAACTGGACCCAGCAGTGTAGATGTTATTCTCCACAATGATCCAAGCTGACGTCGGCAGCTTCAGGCTGCGCTGAGGCAGAAGGTGGCAGAGACTGGTCTGGGAGGCTTCAGGTGAAGAGGGAGAGGTGAGGTGGAGGCCCTGATAGCACTGAACTGAGAGGGAAGCTTACGGCTTGGATGGTGACAGGATGGATGGAGAGGCTGGAAGAAACAAACCGTAAGATGTTTAAAACAAATCAAAGAACATGAATATAAATCAAAACTGTTTCCCTTTAAAAGCCTCTCTAAGCCCTTTGTTTCAGATGTTTTATTTCCTCTCACCGCCCTAAATGAGCTGTTTTCAGTGGTCAGCTGATTTGACATAATGAGCCTGTAGTTCATCGCTCTTATTAACAGACAGAAAAAAAAATCATTCTTCAGGTGGGAATGATCTGACGTCCAGCAGCTTTCAGGTCTCAAATATTCTCTCAATCATTTTAAAAACAGCAGAAGAGAGAAAGGGGGAAGGAAAACAGAGCACAGACAGCCTCCAACGAAGACAGGAATATGTTTGATGACGTATTTCATACAAAGTGAAGCTAATTACAGAAACACTGACACAAGCTGGAGGATCTTAAAGTGATGATCTCTCAGGAGTTTTATCAGGAGGAGTCTTCAGACTGCTGGGTGAGAAACATGTAGGAAAGGTAGGACAGATGAGTTTTTTACTCTTATTTCTCCCACGTGGAATAAAAATCACCCCAAACGCTTTAAAAAGATGATTTAATGTTCAAGATCAAATTGGTTTTAAAAGTGTAGCTCTAAAAGTGAATTACTTCACAGAGGAGTCATGGTTCAAACCCCCGTTACCTCAGATGACACTCACTGTTTACATCATCTTAAGTCTTTATTTGAAGGGTTTCTGAAATGTGAAACTGCTTTCTAAGATCGATCAGCACAGAGACTGTTTGGAGTGTTTCTGTAACCTGGTGATGATCCATCACTGTCTGATCTTTGATGAGTCTGTAGACAAAGGATGAACTGCTGGTTGTGAGGAGCTGTTTAAAGTTCCATAGCTGACCTCTGAGTTAACTCACCGCTCAAACTCATCTGTGAGTTTTGCATCATCTCAAACCTGAGCTGACCTGCTTTCTACCCTCAGGTAATGAGAGATACCTGTCGTCAGCATGACCACTTACCCCCTTTTTAAAGCCGCGGAGCACACAGCAGGGACTGTGTTACACAGCAGAGCTGGACTCCCTCAGGGTCAGAGCGAACCAGCGGCTCACTGAAGGGGAAATAGATTTGCCTCAGTGCCACAAAGAGGGGAGACAGCTCACCACCCACAGAGCGCCTGCAGCATTATTAGGTCGTACGGTCCTGCACAGTCCTGCGATTAGAAATGGATTTCTTTTTCCCAGTGAGGACCCAAAGCTTGATGACCCCCGTAAGGTCCAGCCTCAGTGCTGAACCAACAGCAGCGAGTTTCAGCTCAGTGTTACTGCAATGCAGCGTCTTTAATAACGCTGCATGGCTTCATAAAGAAGCACAATCACTTGGCAAATATAACTGACTAATGTTGTCACATGTCTGTTTCTACAGCCAATAAGAATCACTGGACTGCTGCTGAAGGACTGAACCTGGAGCAGCACCTGAGTGACCCACTGAGCGTGTTCTGTCATTGTGGGGAGTTTCTGTGTTTCTCTGCAAGTTGTCTTAAACATTTGGGTTTCCTCCTCACTCAATCATTGCAATCGTTAAAATATCTTATTTTATTTATCAAATCCATTTCCCCCCAAAATATTAAGAAGGTTTAGCCTCAGTTTAACTCTTAAAATACTGTAAGTAAATATGAATATCATCCAGGTATCATATAAATAGAAATCACTTTCTTCTAGGTAAAAAGTTAATCTAAATTAATTCCACCAAATTAATTAGTAAATCTAAATAACTTTTTTTGTAGATATTTGGTATATCTAAATTTACTTTTTTCCCCTGATACTTAGTAAATATTAATCAGTTTCCCAGTAAAATTGATCTGGATTTACTCAATAATTGCTATATTATTAATAAATCCAAAATATTTTATAATATACTTTTATTATTTTGTATTCAATGGTGTATTCAATGTTGAAATTATTCAATTAAAAAATAATAAAAAGTAATCATAATCTTCTCAATTATCTTAAATGTCACTCTGTTGCCTTAAATTCTTTGTAAGTAAAAAAAAGTCAATTTTTTCTGAGCGTACACAGTAAATTTAATTTGTGAGAGCCATTCAGTCATGGACTGAAGAAATGGTTGAAGGAGATAAGTCTCCACATTCAGGGTCATCAGAGGGGGATAGTTTAGAGGAATCATCTGAACGTCTGAACGTCTGAATTTAGAGTCAGATACAAATTCAGGGAAGTTTTCCAGAGCCAAGAAAAAGACTTCCAGGAGAGCAAATTCAGACTCCAGAGGAGACCGCTCAGTTAGGGATGGACTTATATTACAGGAACTGTACATTAGATGTGAACAGAGACACTTGAAACCTTGAGCTCTTTGCCTTTACCCATCAAGAGGTGTGTCATATTTAACTGCTTGGTGAAAAAAAACGACCTTTTTTATAGGACCATCAATTTGCTCTAGCCCAGCTGATGTTGGTTTGCACTAATTGGAAGTTGAAGTAATAATTACTGACAGATTTCAGGTGGTATGATGCATTTCCTTGCCAAAGTATACAGATTTTCCATGATGTGTTCAATACTTTATTCCTGTGTTATTGTACTTAATTCCACATAATCATTATTTATGGACCTGAACGTTGGGATTTCTTTTCAAATTTCAATTTTCATTTGAATTGCAGCTTTGGAAATAAATGTAATGAGAAAAAAGTTGACGCGTTCAATACGTATTTTCCCCACTGTATATTCCCCTTTCCTTCTTTGTGTCAAGAACCATGAACCAGAGGAGGACACAAATGCAAGTTCAGAGTCCAAGATCCGTAAAATCAAAACAAGGTTTATTAACAAGTCCAGGTTTCAAAGCACAAATCAGGTAGTCAGCCAGGCAGGGTTCGGTACACAGAAGCAGGCAGTCAGACAGGCAGAGTTCAGTACACAAAAGGCAATCCAAAAACCAGGCAGAGGTATCCAAAACGCGAGACAAGAATCAGGGTCCAAAAACGAGAGCAAGAATCAACACGACAAGACAAGACCGTGGAAAAAAGGCTGGGACGAGGACTGTTAGGTACGACGAACTGGCAACGAGACAGTGAGACACATGAGGTTTAATACAAGAGGTAATGAGGGGTGATGACACAGCTGGGGAAGACAATCAGGAATCAGGTGTGACAGACAGGGCAGGGCAGACAGGAACACATCTAGGAGACAGAGACAAAGGTTAGTGATTTCAAAATAAAACATGAATCAAATGTGCAAAAACAACAGAAACTTGACAGACATGACACTTTGTTGTTTCTATATGACAAATATATTTCTTTTCTTCTTTCTAGTGCAAGTTTTGTTACGATTGTTGTTGTCACCACTTTGTTTGCGATTTGTTCTCTGTATCTTTGTCTTGTCTTGTTGCACAATTATTAATAAAAAAAAAAAAATCAATTCAATATTTCTATTGAGTTTTATTCTATCTTCAAGATAGTATCTTTACAGTATTGTATATAGTATTTTCTATTAATAAACAACTGTACTGTATTAAATTATGAATCTGACCTATTCTTGCCTCGATTACTTCTTTGTTTATTACAGCAATATATCCATATATTCAAAACCATCTATTGTTCTAGGAAACTGATTGCAATAAAAAGGTAAGTAAATATAACTAATAATCTTCAGTTCAATTTACTTTTTA
The DNA here is from genome assembly GCA_030710495.1 of Labroides dimidiatus. Classification (NCBI taxonomy): domain Eukaryota; kingdom Metazoa; phylum Chordata; class Actinopteri; order Labriformes; family Labridae; genus Labroides; species Labroides dimidiatus. Next base: position 30,154,494 of record CM061150.1, on the reverse strand, counting down.
TCTACTTGTTCAGTTTACTGAATTTTGTGAAGTTTTTCAACTTAAAAACAGAAAGTGTAATGAATTTTATCTTTCTAAGTGTTTCCAGCTTAAGTAAACCAAGTTAGTCTGACTGAACAGTTGTTTACTCAGTACACTGTAAAACACAAGAAGTTGATTGTACTGAAGGGCGTTTCAAAAAATGTGCATTTTAGGTCGGCTAAGGCCCCGTTTATACGACAACAGTTTTATGGTGAAACGCAAAAGTTTTGTTGCGTTTCGGCCTCAGAAACACTGCTTTAGCTGACCTTAAACGCAACTTTTTTAAAACGCCCTCCAGAGTGGAATTTTTCTGAAATGCTGCAGCCTCTGTTAAATACATACACTAGATCAGGGGTGTCAAACTCAAATACGAAGTGGGCCAAAATTTTAAATTGAACAAAGCCGCGGGCCGAGGTTGAACAAATGAACCTTTTAATATGGAACCAAACAAGTTTTGATTTAACAATGAATATTGAACAAGTAAGGCTTATATAACTTTAAAGTGCAGGTGTGCAAAATCGAGTTGTTAATAATACTAATACTAATAATAATGATACTAATACTGCTACTACTACTAATAATAATAGGGGTGCGCTGGAGCTTTCAGCCGAAGGAGTGTGCAAGAAGACTGATCACTATCTTCCTAATACATCCATGACCGCTACCATAGACACAGAGGAGGAGGGGTGTCTGCCTCTGTCCTAATTGATGTGGCAAAACAACAGCAGAGCATTATGGGATTTGTAGTTTAAGTGGTGAATGCGGTGTTACAGCGCTGCTGCCGTATAATACCGGCGGGCCAGCTCTAATATTAATTTGAAATTGCCTCACGGGCCAAATATAAATACACTGCGGGCCAAATTTGGCCCGCGGGCCAGAGTTTGACACCTATGCACTAGATGATCAGCCCACCTCTTCTTCAGCAGCAGACTACAAAAAGACTACAGTTATATCACCACCTACAGGCCTGCTATGCATATTACAGCATTTTCAGTCCCTCAGCATTTTGTGAACGCAGATTTTTTTCTCTACTCTACTTTTTTGTGTTTTTGAGTGAAGCACTGTGAAGCATTGTCATATAAATGGGGCCTAAAACACCATTGGTGTAAACAAGAGGCTGAAATGCAACAATACTTTTGCATTTCATCCTAAAACTGTTGTCGTGTAAACAGGGCCTACGACGGTGAGGAGACGGATTGGTGAGGGTAAAAGGCCAATGAAGCAGCCATAGATGAATCTGTAAAGAGGACACATGGAGGGGATTGAAGAAGAGTTATGACCACAAACAAAAAAAATGAGGTCTGACACTGAGGCCATCATGATCACCAGACGACATCCAGGTTCTTCCTCTGAGGAATGAAAGCCACAAACATTTGACTATCAGTGCTGTCCATCATTTCCTGTTTCATTCTCTCACACTGGGCGCTGTCGTCTCTGTCTCGTATTTGGATATCTCTTATTTCCATATCTCTTTATTTTCTCTTTGTGTGCCTCATATTCACAGTCCCAGTACCTCTTCCAGACCGGCATTCTTATAAAACCGTCCTGAATGAATGAACACACAGACTGTTTCTGCTGCCATGTGTTTCATTAAATGAATTTCTCAGGAAAGGAAATGACGAATGCTGATGGACTCTTTATGTGTGTGTGTGTGTGTGTGTGTGTGTGTGTGTGTGTGTGTGTGTGTGTGTGTGTGTGTGTGTGTTCAAGAAGCCAGTGTCTGTGCTGCAGCTGTGTTTGATGTTGGTGCATATTCAAACCCCAGTGGGATATAATTAAAACAAATAAACATGTTAAACAGTCCTTCTAATCGTCTTCATTTGATTCATCAGACTGAACCAGATTCCACTCAGGAAATCGGACGTCTTCATAAACTGATGCAGAAGAGCTCTGACGACATTTGGAGCTTCAAGCTGCTTCATTCATGTTGTCAGTTCACATACAGCCCTGAAGTTCCTGCTGTGCTGCTAACAGCTCGTCGTGCTTCCTGTCAGACTCAGGTTTCTACGTGGATCCAGTATTTGTTCATAAAGTCTGGTAGACGTGTCTGTTTGTGACGCCCTGAGCTCCCTCTTGTTCTCTTGATGTCTTTTTTTGAGCTCGTTGTCGACTGTTCTCAGGCAGCAGAAGTTGTTTCAGGTATTTTAACAAATGAAAATCTGCTGTTCCAGCTCCTGTCTGGTAAATAAAAATCCACTTCTATCTGGAGAAATCTTTCTCAGAGCAAAGAACCCACGGCCTGGCTGATTCTGCTGCTTTTGTCCCTGTGGCAGTGACACGGCTAAGAGTGGCAGTCCATACTTTTAAAACTTCCACCCAGAGAGCTGTCATAACACCCAGACCTCACATTTCCTCTCAGTCAAGCTGCAGGAGCTGAAAAATGCTTTCATACGACCCCGCTGCTTTTTTTTTTGACATCATTTGTCACCAAAGCCTCAAAATGTGAGACGTATTCTGCCTTCTTACCCTCAACTTCACGCCCTGTGAAAATGACACCAAGTCTCTTCTTCTATGCTGGAATCTGCTGTCCCAGCGGCCCAAACGTAAGCCCAGAGCTTCCACTCATACTGAGTATTAAGGTTTAATACCTGAGCTATTGTCACAGAGCTATTTATAGCTCAGTGCACTTTTGGCTCAGTCTGAATCATTGATAAGAGTTTCATTCTGTAAAAACCTGCTGCCTCTCTTCACTCAGAGTGTTTTGGTGCTGCATTAATTTTCTGACATGTCACTTATTGTCACCTGGGTGAAAAGCGTCTGCATGAAGACTCAGCTGCCTGGTGTTTCAGAGGATATGTCCTCTATAACAGCGCTGAGCCTGGTTGTCTCTCAGAGGGGGGGTTGATTCCAGGTGCTTAAGACACTGACCCCCCCCCCCCCCCCCCCCCCCCGCCCGTGCTGTGCCATCAGTGAGTGAATGGGATCAGTTAATACTGATGGACTCCTTCAGAGCAGTGAATGGATGTGACTTATACAAACAGCACTCGGATGGTCAGAAGACTTGAAAACATGTTGAACAACGTCGGCCACGTCATTAACTGTTTACATTCAAGGTCCTCAGAGGATGAACAGAGATGAAGATCCCTGACTCTTCCTTTTCCCTGATGATTCATCCCACTGACTTTTGGTTCTGAGTTTTCTCTGACTCATTTTTTAGAGTGAAGTCGACCAAACGTTCGGCTGAGTCGGTCCAATATGGCGTCCATCGACAAAAGGCTCCAAATCTCTGCTTCAGAGCCAGTTGGTGACAGAACTGAGACCACGTCCACGTTTAACACAGTTTATGAGCCGGACACCAAATCTGACCAGAGACATGGGAGCAGATCTACTCTGACACACGCGTCATGGTAACATTAGCAGCTCCATTTTGATTTCATGTTTCAAACATGATAGCATGCTAACAGTACCGTTAGCTTTAAGCATGTTTCTGACCCGACTTTAACTTTGAGTCTTTCAACAAACCAACTTATGCAAACTCACATGCTGCCGAAGGTAACGTTTGTGCTGTTCATTGTTACACAACACCAGATTTCAAACACAACCTGAAAGACATCAGAGAAACTCTGGTGCCTGATGATGATGAGGATGATGATGATGATGATGATGATGATGTGTGGGAGGTAGATTTCTCCCACACCGGTGTCTGATAACAATTACCTGTTAGTTCCTCCTGCACATCTCTGAAAATCTGTCTCTTTATAATCAAAAAGTGAACTTCATCGTAAAGATGAGCTCCAAAACAACACAGAGTGTAAATAATAGTTTGACGGTTATTTTATCCTCATGAAAGATCACTTTCTCACACAAGTACAACAACAAGCTCCCAAAGTTCACGTGGGAATAAAAACACAGATGGAGAGAATTCTCTTTTATGCAAAATTAAAATAATAATTATCAACCAAAAAAGAGTTAAAAAGAAAAAAAACATCTAATTGTTATGTCGCCTCATCCACACCCTGAGGTCAGCTCTTTGGAGACAGAAATATCTGAATAACTGATTCAGGTGAAGACTGAGTTACTGCTCATAAAATGAAGGTTTAGTTCAAGAAAAGTGAGAAAATTCTGATTCGTCTGACATCATGATGATAGAGTGAGAGTTTTACTTTGTGCTTTTCGGACTGTTTAACAGTAAGTTAAGGTTGCTGGGGTCATGTGCTGGCAGTGGAACCTATAAGGCTTTGAGTCTGAATCTCCTCTGAGGCCTGAAAAGGCTGAGCTCGGTTCTGCTCCAGTTTAACAAGAACAAAGTCAAAGATGTTCTTGCTGTCACATCGTTTTTTACTCTGAACATAGAGTCACTGAGTTCCTGGAGTTCAGAGAAGTTTTAAAGAGCCAGAAAGTTTCAGATAATCTGTTTTCTGAATGTTGGTGTTGCAGCTTAAATCTTCGTCAGATGTTCACAAAGTGCGCGGACAGCTTCTTTAATCAGCACAAAATGTGACTGAGACAGCTTTTTCTTTCCCTCCCTGTGGCACAAAAGTTGAGCGTTGTGGATTTGTCCTTGGAGACCGCGCTCCAGATTAACTGAAATAAGATCTTTGAAATGTGAGATCTGTGATCCAGGCGGGGTTTGACCAGCGCTGCCCCGCCTCCCCAGGATGTTCTCCACCACTAGAGAGCTTTCTGTCCCTGCAGCTGCTCCATCTGCCCCCTGACATGAGAGAGAGAGAGAGAGGCAGGAGGGGCAGGAGAGGCAGGAGAGGCAGGAGAGGCAGGAGAGGCAGGGGAGGCAGGAGAGGCAGGAGAGGCAGGAGAGGCAGGAGGGGCAGGAGAGGCAAGAGAGGCAAGAGAGGCAGGAGAGGCAAGAGAGGAAGGAGAGGCAGGAGAGGCAGGAGAGGCTGCAGTAATGCAGTTAGAGGAAACTCACTCTAAACAGGACACACACACACACACACACACACACACACAAATTACTCCTCTGGGTAAAATGGTACTAAGTGCCTGTGTGTGTGTGTGTGTGTGTGTGTGTGTGTGTGTGTGTGTGTTAGTAAGTCTCAGGGGAACATGCAATGTAATCACAGGAGGCGATTACCTGCAGCAGTCAGGTGTGTGTGTGTGTGTGTGTGTGTGTGTGTGTGTGTGTGTGTGATTTGGTTTAAGAGATAATGGATATGCACGAAGATAAAATATCCATAGTTCAGAGATACTGCATTACACACTCGCAGAGTCGGTCTGCTGCGTCATGTTCACCGTATTTTAGCAGTTTTTGATCAGGCAGGCCAAGCCTGATTGAACATCCGTTAGCGATTAGCACGCCGTGCTCCATTCACCAACCACTGAAGTTTTCTTTTACAGATGAAACTGACTTCTGGACTCTTGTGGCTTTAATTTGATCTTTTTTTGGTATTATTGTGGCACTGAATCTGTGATGTAATCATAAAACTGTTTGATGACTGGACTGAAGAGCAGGGTTGTCATTTGTTTTTGTCAGTCCACAACACTTTCTGTAACCAGCCCATCAAATCCCTCAGCAGGCTGAGGAATTAGCTTAATGAAGTCTGATCCTGTGGGTTTTTACTTCAGCCATCCAAATGTTTCAGCACGCTGAAGTCAGACTGATGTGAACGGACACCTCACTTCATATCTGATTCATCATTCCAGTCAAACTGTGCTCCACACAGCGACCAACAAGCCGAACTTTACCACCGAAGAGATGAGCTGTAACTTTAATCTGAAGTTCAGAGGTTGACCCACGTCTTCTTCAGAAATGCTCCAGAAACTTGATCTGTTCAGCGCCGTTTACTGAATGTTGTTAAAATGATGCTGGAACACAATGACATGTAAACATGTCTTTATGGTATTTTAAATTAAATTTAGGGTTTAAGTTTACACATTTTTTTTTTATAAATGTTTGAGACTGAGTCTCAACTGTTGTGGAATCAGGGTTGTAATTATCTTTCACTCCTGTGTTTTTCTCCCATCAGAAAGATCCTGTCTGGATGTAAGTCTCAGTTGCTGAAACACAGTGTCTCACCGCAGACAGCTTTACATGATACTAAACAGCAGGAGCAAGGAGCTCAACCTCCGCCTCCATGTTAAAGTAGACGATTATGAATATGTGATTTTTGCAACTTCATCGCTGATGAAATGCTTCAGTTGTGGTGAGGACACACAGTGAAGGCCTGCCCAGGCTGATGTGGGCTGACTCCACCTGGATCAGGAGAGGCCACTGGCACTGCCGGGGGTTCCGCGCCTGTGGCCTCCGGGCGGCTGGTGCCAGCGCCACACTGCACTGCTGCCATTTCTGACCAGCACCAGATGAGTTCTGTAAATACACTGGGTGTGTATGTGAGTGGTGTGAGAGAGGGTGAAAGTGAAGTGGATGAAGGGGAGGTGGAAAAGAGAAGTGGAGGTGTGAGTGAGGAAAATAAAAATGCAAGTGAGACAGGTGAGACAGGAGCTGTGCAGGCAAATGAACAGAAAAGTAAACCGACCGAGGAAAAAGAAAACCAGAGTGAACAGGTAGAGGAGGAGGTAGCAGAGGTGAAACAAAAAGCTGCTGCTAAACGTAGGAAGAGTCAGAGACTGGTGTTAGCAGGATGAGTGAGAGTGAGAACAGAGTGAGGCCTGAGCTCATGGATGAGAGTGAAAGTGATGAGTGTTTGTCTGACTCCAGTGATGTTCTCAGCAGCAGCCAAAGAAGTAAGCTGTACAGCAGCTAAAATAATCACTTTCCTCCAGAAAACTAAAAATCAGCATGGAGTAAAAATTGAAGAGTTTTTCCCCTGATCTGGCTTTGTTTCAGTCCTCAGCTAAATTGTATTTAAATCAAAAGAAGAAGTTTGGCCTGACAGAACAGGAAGGTTTTAGACTGAAGAAACTTGTGCTAAGCGTGTCTTTTATTTAATTTATTGGTTTTTAGTCTGGTTTTTAACATCTCACTCAACATGGATTTTCTTAGAGTGGGGAGTTTAAATGTAAATGGAGCCAGAGAAGAAAGAAAACGGGCACACATTTATGAAACGGCAAAAATTAAACGCATAGATGTGTTGTTTCTGCAGGAGACACACAGCGACAGAGGCAATGAGGCAGACTGGAGGAGGGAGTGGGAGGGGGAAGCCGTCTTCAGTCACGACACTTCCCTGAGCGGAGGAGCGGGCTTCCTCTTCTCCAGAGCTTTCTCTCACTGGAGTTTCAGCTTATCATCGAGGTGAGGCGTCCTTTAGTCAGAGCCCAGTTTGACCTTTTTACTGCTGTGTTTATTAATGTGTATGCTCCAACCAACGGTGCAGAGAGGAGGCTTTTCTTTGAGAAAACCAGCCACACTGTAAATGACCTTGTTTTGGGGGAGTCATTATTCTTGGCTGGGGATTTTAATTGTACTGTGAATGAGATTTTAGACAGAAACCATGCAGAGCCACATCCCAGCATGCTCTGAGGCAGCTGGTGTCCACACATGACCTGGTGGATGTGTGGAGGAGGATGCACGCAGACTGCAGGCAGTACACATGGACCCTGGACTGGATCGATTTCATTCTTTTAAACACCACTTTAATGTTTTTAAAGATAGTCAGTTTTGTAAGATAGTCCCAGCTGCTTTTACTGATCACTCCCTGGTTTTATGTCACGTTTTTATCAGAAATATTTGACCTAAAAGTGCATATTGGCATTTTAACTCTGATTTAACTTTAAATAAAACTTTTAGGAGAAACTTTTAGAAATTGAGGGCATGTTGAAGCCCTCAAAGTAAAAAAGATGGCTATAGCCGACCTGAGATCATGGAGCAGAGCCAGATCTGAAGGAGAGCCGTAGAGTTTTACTCCAACTTTTACTCAAGTGAGTATGAGGAGCAGGAGACTCTAATGGAGGAGTTCGCTGCAGGACTGCCTCAGGTCTCTGCAGAGACCAATACCCTCATAGAGGGGCCACTACAGGCCGGCCTGTAGGGCATGCAGGGACGCAGGGCTCCTGGCATTGACGGCCTGATGGTGGAGTTTTATAAGGCCTACTGGAACATTTTTGAAAAAACCTTTTAACCTTTTTTTAACGAAGTCTGGCCTCCATGCCAATGTCCTGCCACAGAGCGGCTGCTGCCCAAGAAGGGGAACCTGCCGGACATCAGAAACTGGTGCCCCGTGTCCCTGCTGTGTGTAGGTAAACTACTGTCCAAGGTCTTAGCCTCCAGACTGGGGAGGGCTATGGAGCAGGTCATCCATCGGGACCAGACCTACTATGTACCCGGCAGGTCCATGGTGGAGAATGTTCACCTCATTTGCAATGTTTTGGAGGTCTCCAGCTCATTAGGCGTTAACACTAGTCTGATTTCTCTGGACCAGGAAAAAGCTTTTGACCACGTTGAACACAACTATCTCTGGAGAGTCATGGAGAGGTTTGGGTTCAGCGCTGGGTTCATAGCCAGGATCCAGGTGCTGTACGGTGAAGGTGAGAGTGTTCTGAAGGTGAAAGGGGATGCTCTATGCACTCGCCCTGGAGCCCCTCCTCCACAAAATACGCTCCAATATCTCTGGCCTCGATTTACCTGGTTTTAATGAAAGTTCTGTTTTATCAGCCTATGCTGACAATGCCATTGTTTTTATCAGAAACCAGTAAGAAGTAAAAAAAAAAAACTCCAGAGGACATGGTTGGCAGTTTCGTCACTCTATCAGCGAGGCAGCGAGGGTGACCTGGAGGAAAGTGAAGCTCTCGCTGTCAGAGGGTGGCATGGTGGTCTCCCAGTTCTACCCCAAAACCTGGCCTGGAAAACAGACGAGTTAAAGTACCTCAGTGTGTTCCTTGGGAAGGAGGTTGTGGTAAGTTGAAACTGGGAGACTGTCATGGAAAAAATAGAAGGAAAACTAAAAAAATGGGAATGGCTGCTTCCCCAGATGTCATACAGGGGGAGGGTGTTGGTTTTGAACAACCTTGTGGCATCTCTCCTGTGGCATCGTCTAGCATGTGATGACCCCCCCATAAATCTACTGCAGGGCCTCATCCACCTGGCTTGCTGAACGGCCACTTTTAGACTTTTTTAGTTTATCCAGAGGTTTTTAGCTGGATTTTCCGACCTGGTGTGGGGAGTGTGACAAGCTGCAGCCTCAGACACATGAGTGACCTGGGGCTGGATGCTGCTCTGTTTTTAACTGATCTGACTCTTTCAAATTTAAGTGGGTGTCCCCTGTTTCATCAGGGCATTTTTAAATCTTGGGCCCTTTTTAACCACAAAACTGAAAAAAGGTCAAACTCTCTGTACTGGCTGTTAAAGGAACCTTTAATCCACGACAGCAGCCTGGATATCTGCAGCCAGGTGCCCGGGCTGCTGACCACCCCGAAGAAATCCAGGACTGTCAGCCTGCAGCAGCTGGTGGAGGTGGAGCCAGAGGGAGAGGACTCTCCTCACAAAGCACAGCAGAGCCTTACCACAAGACCCTTTCCCTGAGATCTACCTGAGCCCAGTACCCTGACTGTGGGCGAGACTTCCTGTCTGAGAGTCACACTAAGTTCACCTGTCTCACCTGTCTCACCTCTGGGTGGTCTGGCTGACTCTGCGGTGGTCTCTCGGTGGTCTTCAGAGCTCTGCATGTCTGATGAAAACCTGATCTGAACATAAACTGGAGACCAGCTGAACGTCAAAGCAGGGGAACAAATATGTTTGTTCCATCTTCAGTTCAGGTGGCTTTAATTCAGTCAGAGCATCAATAACTGAATTATTGATGCCTGACGTGGTGTCATGGATCAGTCAACATGTATTAAAGGAAGTTTGCTCTGACCCTCCTCTGTGTTTCACTGTCTGTCCAGCTTGATGCACTCTGGCAGCGTTCGATCCCGATGATGTCACAGAGAGCTGTTACAGAGCTGCAGCTGTCTCAGTGTGATGGAGTGTTCCACAGCCCCGTGTAGCCGCCTGGTGTCCACACCATCGGGCCAAATGATGACAGTTATTACCGTCACTGCTGGAGACCTGCTGGTTGTGACACTGCTGAGGAAAGACTGTCGGCTCGCTCACACACTGTCACTTCCAATTCCTGGACAGACCTGGAGGATCTATCATCGCAGGACTGAAGGTGACACATGATGAGCCTCGCTTACTGTACTGATGTACTGACCATCTACAGGAGCTTAAATCACATTTTAAAAACAAATATTCAGTCAAAATTGAGCTTCTATGACAGTTAGATATGTTCCAGCAGTGCTAATGTTATTTGCTTGTTATTAACGTTATCATGCCAAACCAATGAGTGGTGAGAAAAACAATGAGTCTGTCACGGTGAGCTGCAGTCATGTTTACTGAACCTCTTTTTGGATGATCAGTTATGGTGAACAGTGTTCTGTTTACAGAGGGGTGAAGTTAAAGTCGACGAGTGTTTTGTTTATTTGTATAAAGATGGAGAACAGTGAGGCTTCCCTCTAAACATGCAAGCAAACCTGACAGCACTGAACAGACGAACAGAGACCAGAAACCATCATACATCTACAGACAACACGTCATCTGAAGAAACAGTGTTTCCTAAATTAAAAAAAAAAAAGAAGTGTTTTATAGAACTTACAGCTAAACTTCACCAGACCAGAGCGAACAGGTTTCATTTCCAGTCAACATATTTACTTCAACCTCCTCTGCTTTGTTAATGTAACAAACAGAAGAGAGGATGGAGCAGGACAGGATGTCAGAAACCAAAACAATATTTAGACATGCAGTAAATTTCTGAATGAAACACTCTGTGGTGACAAGAGAATGCAGCCAGGCCTGGAGTCAACAGGTTTGAGGTTTCCAGAGTCCAGTTAAGACCACATGAATGAGGCTCATGACTTCAGGAGGAAGGACAGAAACGGTTCCACCAAACGGTTCAGTTTGTCATTGACTAAAACCAGGACAGGTCCAGCGCCAGAAGGTGGAGCTAGAATCACTGCAGTCTGTTGATTGGTGGAAAGAATCATCACTTCCTGTGTGACAGCAGTACGTTTTAATTTAGTTTGACAGTTTTAATAGTTTGAAAAGTGTGTGGCACACACCTGAAACTTAAAGGGAATTTAACTGCCGACAAAATACTCCGTTAACTTAAACAAGAGACTCAGCTATCAGCATCCAGCTTACACTCCACCTACCAAGAAGAACACAAACAGGATCAGGCTTTACTGATCTGATCCGACCCGCACCAAACTGAACTGATCCATACTGGACCGCTCAGTGGAAACAGGGCAAAGAGTCTGATAAACCTGTTTTAATCCATCTTGTGACTCAAACTGTTCTTCAATCTGAGCTTCACAGGACAACACAGCTGGTGGGTGTTGACAGACGAGTGAGGACTGAGCCAAACTGCAACAAAGATAAAACTGTGACCAGGTGTCAGCTGATCAGCTCATGTGTAACAGCATAAGGCTAAAACCTGAGAGAGAGAAAAACAGTTTTCTAAAGTATGAACATACCTTTGGACTCCAGGAAAATCTGTGGAGGTTTTATTGGTAAAAGAGTAAAACATCTTTAAAGTTTGAACAGGAACTATTACAGTATGTGTGTTCCATCCTGTCTGTCACACTGACTTCAGGTTCTGATGATGACGATGAAGAAAAGATGTCACACCCTTGGGAAGACTTAAACCTGATCTACAGGCAGGGTTGTCATGAGTGAACTGAAGAACACACCTCAGGAAACGTAACTCCTGAATTCAAAGCTCAGAAATGCAGTCTGCACCAACTCATGACCAAATGGATCGATCATTTCTTAAACTCACAACATACTCATGAATAATCTCAACAGAAATGTTGTACCTGAATTCAAAGGACAGAAAACAAACAGGGACGTTGACATGAGTCTAAAAACAGGCAGCACTGGGCTCAGTCTGCCTCTTTAATGAACTTCAGGTTCATCTCACAGCTCAGACGTGTCAGAGGAAAACTTCTGTTTCTGTCAAATCAACTGTAAGTTATTTAAATGCACGTTGTGTTTGAGCAGTGATGTGTTCCCTGGTGTGCAGGCTGTAACATCCAGCTTTTATGTCTCACACATAAACAAACGTTAGCCTTTTCAACTTGTTATCTCTGTGATGTGAACAAAAAAAAGAGTGATTTATCTCTACAGACCCAGGGGAGGTATTAAACAGCAATTCCACCCAGATTTGTCTGCTGATGGATTTGACAAATCAGAGTTGTGAGACGGGCGCTATCATTCTCATCTCTGCATCAGTGTTGGTACGCTCTGTAATCCTTTTCCTTGTCTATCATCGTCGTCCCCGCTGGATTAGTTTGAATATTCCTCCCACTGTTCATTTTGACTCTGTGGCCAATTACCCGAGATACGGTCAGAAAATAACACAGGAGGGGTTCGCTTTGTGGAAAAGGAGCTGTGAAGATAGAGGAGGGGTTGTGATGAGGATAACTATGAGGAGCTGAGACGGGATTATTTAGTGTGTCATTTGAATATTCTGTGCTCGGTGTCAGACGTCAGAAATATGTGAAGATTAAAGGAGAGCAGATTAAGAGGCCAAGCAGCAGGAGGTCCCATGAAAACCAAATGTCTATTCCTTAAAGTTTGATTTTTACAAACACTTTGAAGTATCTGACGCAGCACAACAAGGAGGTCAGTTTAAAGGCACTAATGATGATTTAGAGTTTATCATTTCCTGAAAAAATCACACACATACATAAAGAGTCACTCTGCACTTAAAGACAAACAGTCAGTGTCAAAATCAACTTTCCTCCAATGAAAGGAGAAACAAACTCCAGAGCTGAAGGCTGCTGCTGCTGTCATCAGCAAAGGTTATCCAAAACAGTGTTGGGAAAGTTCACATTATTATGTTTATCAGCTTTACACAGGCTAAAATGAACAAACTCACATTCATAGTTCATTATTTTATATTTTGAATTCAGATAATGTCCCCAAAATGAAAAAGTTTCTTTTTCTTTCTAATTTTAATCTGCAATCAAGTAACTGCAATCCTCAGCCCTCAAAAATTAACAAATTCTAAATCAAACAGATTACTGTATTTACAGTAAAATCACTGACAAATATTGAGTTTGCTTCAGGATAAGTCCATGAACATCAGAAACATTTGGATAAAAGCTCAGACTTTAACATGCAGCAGCGAACAGCTCCTTATGATACACTGTGGGTAAGATGGTTTGAAAATTCCATAAAATAAAATGGTGACAATGGACAAATTCAAATATTGAATTATTCTCCAAAAGCTACACCTCTCTAAAGCCTCTGCTGTCAGTGTCTGTCAAGTTAAAACATTTTTTTTGAAGTTCCTGGTTTATTTTGTTAACCCTTGCCTCTTGTCTTTTCAGTTCCTGTCAAGCTGCCTCCCTCACCACTGATCACCTGGCCCCTCCATAATGCGTTGCACCTGTGTCTTGATATACTCACTTCCCTTCCTCTCCTATACCCAGGTGTTCCCTCACTTCTTTGCCAGATTATCACTTTACCTTGAGTCGATACATCCGGTCTTTTAGTAGTTTACCTTGTGTTATACGTTTAGTTTACGTTGTGGACTTTGTAATAGGTTTGCCCCCATCACAAGGTAACACTACAATTCTCACTGCCGTTGATCGTTTTTCTGAGATGGCACACTTTATCCCCCTAAGTTGCCCACTGCTAAAGAGACTGCCTGAACCCTGTTGCAACATGTTTTTTTTTGCCTTTATGCTCTCTGACGGGGGCCCCCAATTTGTATCTCCATTCTGGAAGGTGTTCTGCAGGCTACTGGGGGCTCAGGTGGATTTAACGTCTGGGTACCACCCCAAATCGAACGGACATGCCGAACGTGCCAATCAAGAGTTGGAGTAAGGACCACAATGTCTAACCTCAAACAACCCTTCTACGTGGGCTGACAAACTGGTATGGATAGAGTATGCTCACAATTCATTACCTTCTGCCTCTACCGACATGACTCCCTTTCAGTGCGTCTATGGCTACTAGCCCCCCATGTTTTCAGCCCTTGAACCCGAGGTGGCAGTCTCTTCGGCTCAGGCATTAGTTCACTGCTGCAGCAGAGCCTGGCTGAGGGCGCGTCAGACTCTTCCCAGAAAGTCAGCCAGCTACAAAGTGATGGCAGATTGTTGTCGGATTCCTACCACCGGTTATCATGTGGGTCAAAAGGTCTTGAAGACAGTCTCCCGCAAACTCTCACCACGCTTCATTGGTCCCTTTCCATTAACCCAGCCTCCATCAGGCTCAGACTCCCCAGGACAATGCGAGTTCACCCCACCTTCCACGTGAGAAAGGGTTAAACCAGTCAAGTCCAGCCCCTTGGTCCACTCCTCCAAGCCCCCACCTCCCCCCAGGATCATCGACGGGGGTCCCGTCTACATGGTAAAATGCCTGCTGGCCGTGCAGCGTCGGGGACACAATACCTGGAGGAGAGATCTTGGGTCTCTTCCTCCAACATTGTAGACTCCAACACTCATTGAAGATTATCGTCGTCTGCATCCTGAGGATCCTGGGTTGTCAGGAGCCAGCAGTTGAGAGGGGGCCACTGTCATTGTCTATCAAGTTAAAACATTTTTTGGAAACTCCTGTTTTGTTTTGTTTTTTGTTGTTGAACACAAGCCTTATATTTAACATAAGACGTGATTCTTATACTGTCAGACCTCCCTCCTCATCTGCTGAGCTCATGTCAGGTAGTTCAAGTTATCAGAAACAGACCACAGCAGCTCAGTCTAAAGACACATGTCTCTTGTTTGTTGACTTCCTGATGAGCCTCCACTGATCAGACAGTCAGGTACATTTTTAAATCCAGAAAGCTCCACGAGATGAAGAAAAGAAAACGCAAAGAATCCAGAAAGAAAAGTTAAAACAGTGAACTAGTTTACCTTGAAGCTCCCATCAGCGCTGGCTTGTTTCCAAACATATTCTTGCATCCTCTTCAGCTGCTGTAGTTTCTGGAGCCTTCTAACAGGATCTGGGACAGGAAACACTAATTAGCTGTGTCATAGAAATATAACTCTGGAAACCAGTTCACCTTGATCACATTATTCCCTGTATTTACTGAGACGATCACTGAACTGATCGACATCTGCACGCCAACACACTCTTTGAGGCCTCTCATCTCTTTTCTTCTTGCTCTGTTTATTTCTGTTTGCTCATTATTCTCTGATCAACCTCCGTGATGATGCTCGCTGCAGAGGTTGCTATGGACACTGTGATGGATCTGCAGGCCTTTACAGTCTGAAACACGGTGCAGTGGATGTCCACAGAGAGCTGAACCCTGTACAGGGTCATGTCTCTGCTGTGGCTGGTAGGAGAGGAGGACCAACTGTCACATCCACACTCTGCTCACTCAGCCAGGAAACACCACTGTCATGTCAGTTCAGACCAGAGAGGGAGACACAGACTTTCTATCTGTGTGTGTGTGTGTGTGTGTGTGTGTGTGTGTGTGTGTGTGTGTGTGTGTGTGTGTGTGTTCTGTAGAGGGTGAATGTGACTCAGATTCTCCTGGACTGTAATATTTAGCCTTCAGTGCATCTGTCCAGCTCTACTTGTAAGAACAGATATTGTTTCTGCTGTTGTCGCTGTGAGTTCATTTTCATCTGTCACACAGCTTCATGACGCCTCTCCTGCCCCCTGTTTCTCTTCTTCTGCTTTCTTGCTTTTTTTCAAATTTATTTTTATTTTTTTTTTTTTTTGAGGAAAGGCCTATGTTCTTTTATTTCTCAAAAGTCTGAAGTTAAAGTCAGACTTATTATTATTATTATTATTATTATTATTATTATTATTATTATTATTATTATTATAGTTGCTGTTGTTGTTGTTATTTATTTATTTATTTTAGAAAATTGAATTCTGGTATAAAGTTAGCATTCTGACAAAAGAAAATATTCTTAAAAAATTAAAAATGCTTGATAGAATGTTTGTTTTTGTTTTTGAACCTTTGTAGGTTCCTTTAATTTACTCCCCTTTGAGGGTATCAGAGGACAAAAACGTTTTCGTCCAAAAACTGCTATAAAATTATAACAGAATAATATTTTTTCTACTTTTTTTTTGCTCAGATCTCTCAATCAACTTCAGACCCAATCAAAAATATCAAATATTTAAATGTTTTTTGTTATTTTAACCCTTTAAATACCAATTTGATTACATGATGTCACCGTGTTTATTTTAAGAAATAAACTTAGAAAGAGTTATTTTATATATGGAAAAAGTTGGAGGGCTGGGGACTTTGGAGATCAGGCCTAAATATACATTAGATTAGTAAGTAAATTTATTTTGATGCATAATTAATTTTTTTTTGCAGTGTCAGATTCTTAATTAACTACCCTTTGAGGGTATCAGAGGACAAAAAAGTCCCATAGACTTTCATTATAACCACAATTTTTATTCACAATGTTATTACACTAAATAATCATGCATTTTCTGACTTCAGGGTTTCATTTTGAAGAAAAATAGTTATATTTGTCCTTTTTACTGTTTACCATGAGATGAGACAATTTTCCCATTGTAGATCTCTGCCTATTCTCTCTCTCTCTGTTTCTGCTTTGTGTGTGTGTGTGTGTGTGTGTGTGTGTGTGTGTCTGTCTGTCTGTCTGTCTGTCTGTCTGTCTGTCTGTCTGTCTGTGTGCTGTGTCTTTGAAGTGGACAGACTGACCTTTGCCTGTCCTGACTGTAGCACTTGTGTCTGATAATGTGTTTGTTTTAGCTTACTTTCACACACAACCATACATACCCTCTCTAAAGTAAATCAAAACATGGGCCCCCTCTTGTTGCACTTCAAAGTACTCACTGTGAAGAAAACAAAAACAATCATTATTGAGCCATTTCATTCACCTGATAAGCAACAAGCAAGATAAAGAGGTGCTTCCATGTAGAACAAGCTTTAGAGATCATCCTGCAACCTTGACCTTCCATTGAGCTGCAAGATTTATCATCTGAGGCAGAAACAGTTTCAGAAAACGAATCTGATGTGGAGATCTTGCTTGTTGCTCATCAGTGGAATGAAATAATAGATCAGCTAGGTGACGTATATTTATAACTTTGATTCTGACAAAGCAGCAGCCCAGGTGAATAAACTCATGGCAGAGTATGCTGCAGGCACGCATCAAACTCTGGAAAGCAGATCGTACCAAACAGGAAAACTGACATGATACGAACAGAGAAACCAGTCATTTCAAAATAAAGCACCATGCACTGGCTCCTGATCATAAATCTCACCCTGGCATACCAAAACTACATCACTACTGTGCTGCGCTCTGCTCCATTCCAGGGATGGATCCAGTGTGAATGCGCCCTATCCAAAATAGTAAGACAGCTGCACGCAAAGTGTGTGAATGATTCATTTACTTTATACTTCAAGAGAGTGCATGTATGTTTGTGTGTAAAAGACAGAAGTTATCAGACTAAACAAGTTCTACAATCAGGAAAAGCACAGGTCAGTCTCTCCACTTCTTCACTTCAAAGACAGCACACACACACACACACACACACACACACACACACACACACACACACACACACACACACACACACACACACACACACACACACACACACACACATACGAGCGTGCAGACAATAATGAAAAAGTTCATCACACAGAGCATTATTGAGGTCTCAGTTCAAAGTTCAGGCTGCAGCGATCATGATGGAAGAGTTTCACCAAACAACAGAAAGAGCAGGTCCCATTACATACATCTGATTTCATTTATATCAAAGTTTATATATCAAAGTGTTCAATTATTGACTTCCTGAAAGAGTTGAAAGTGTCTTTGAGCTGAACTTCTGATCCTCCTCTCCTCTTTAAAACAACAGTCTCATTAAGAGAAACACTCTGACTTCCTCAAAGTACCTTTGAGTGGATCACTGCTTATTTATCCTGCTTCACCTCAGAGTCTTACATGAGTCACAGCGGGGGAGTCCAGCTCTCATCAGCCAATTAATTCATCAGTTTGACTCATCGCTGATGTTAATGGATCAGTTTTTCTGTCTCAAGCTGCCTTTAAATGTCTCACTGTTTCTTTCTGCTTTTCTTTACTGGGACAAGAAAAGCAAAATGATGACCAATAACAGACTTTTAAGATCATTTGGTATGACTGTAATCTCTCTCTCTCTCTCTCTCTCTCTCTCTCTCTCTCTCTCTCTCTCTCTCCCTCTGACTGGTTTATCCAGCTTTGTGCACACAGAAATCCAACAATATGGCTATAAAACAAAAAAGTAATTAAAGCATTTGAGTAGAACTGAAAAGCTCCTTCTCTTCAAAACTATTTGCACTCTAAAGTTATTTCAGCTTTGCAGGTTTGGCTCTGGGGAGTCGCCTGCTCTCAGAGAAAAAAACCCAAGAAAAGGAGCTCAGAGTCTGAAACCAGCTCCTCCAGGAGACTGATGCATCAACGTTCAGGTCTCTGACAGCTGACATCAGTATTTTTATTTCTCTGAACACCTGAATAAGTTTTCTTCTGCTGTATTTGTGGTGTCAGATAATTTAACCTCTAAATAAAAATAATGTAAAAACCTTTAACTTGACTCATAGCTTTCTCTCTGGTGCTGGGACTCCACACACATATTTGGTTTTTGGTGTAAATATAAAAGTAGGGACGGTACAACTCGCCCTCTTTTGTACCAAGACAGTTAAAAACTTTTCATCCTGACATCTTTAATTTAATGAGCTGACACGTGGTGTCATGTCTGTTCAACAGGTCACAGTTTCATGTGTTGGAATCTTGACATTGAATTCCTCAGTGAGACACAGCGACTCCTCTGAGTGTTTAACTGTGATTTTACCCCGTGTGACCCAGCGACTCTGGTGCCTGAAGAAGTGTTTCAGACTGACCAAAGATACCGAACAAAATACGAATCCAGCATCAGTCTGCAGTTTGAGCAACAGAAGGAAAGATAAAAAGGTCACTGAGCCGCGGCCCATGAAGATGACCAGATGAACATCACCAGAGGAGACGTCTGCTCCCAAATGATTCAGTAACACAAAGGCTCAGAGGTCTTTTTTCTCTTCACAGAAAAACACAGAGGAACCTGAACGTCTTTGAGTTAACTCACAGACTGTCAATCACTGAAATCAAAGGTCACCTTCACCCACATGACTTACATCCAAATGTAGTTTGACAGATTGTTCCATGACTTCAGCTGCTGTTTCAAAAGGAGGACACGGAGCAGATTTAACATTTTCAAAAGCTTTCTGACACAAAGGAGACTCCAAATACTCGACTCTTACCAAATCTGTCAGGAGAGGTACGACAGCGTGTCCAGAGACTGAAGTCCACCCTGTTTCCTGTTCTACACACTCTTATCCTCCCTGTTAGAGGGGAAGTTTCAGACCAAACACTGAAGAAACAACTTTTGCTACATACTCAAGGAAATATCAGAGTTAGTGGCACAATAAGAAGTCAGCAGGATGAGATTTTATCTCTTTTTTAACACATATGATCTTTTTTTCCTCCAAATTAAAACTAGACTGAACACCTGAAGGCATCGAAGAGGTGAAAGATCAAAAACAGTATCAAGAAAAATCAACTCCTCTTGGTTAAACTCGAGATGTCTCAAATACAGTCTGATTACACCTCAAATACACCGGCTGTGTCTGCGTTGCAGCGTGTTGACTGCGCTTATCAACTCACACTGGCTGTGTGTTCAGTCTGGCAAGCTGCAGGACTGACAGACAGCTGGAATTCCTGCACTTCCCTCTCCATTAATAAACCTCTCTTTATTCATGTTTTGCTGTTAAACCTCAAACCTGTTGATTCCTGGCATGTCTTCATGCATTGTGACATTTTGTTGCATTGGTAAAGTCAAATACAATCTAGTTTTTGCTACAGTTTGTTTTATTTTGAAAGTCTCAGGCTCTTTTAAGGTAGCTTCCGTGCACTACTTCCTGTCCCGCTCGATCTTCTCCACTCTGAATTGAAGCGTCACAGCTCTGACATCCAGCAAAAATAGGATGACTGCATATTAGCTGCAACGTGTCGGACCAGCCACGCAGCTGAGCCGCAACAGAGCAGATCTAGTGTAAGTTGATACATTGACTTGAATGGAAACCTATCTGATCCAGCTTCATGACGGTGCGGAGCTGCAACGTAGATGCAGCCGGTGTATTTCAGCCATTACACATCGGCTCATGGGTGATTAAAGATGCTCATACAGACATGAGAATGAACACATTTCATAAACAGGAATAAAATGAGTTCAGTCAACATTGTGGGAGAAAAGGAGAAACAGATTCACCACACACGTTGGATTGTGCTGTAAACACACATACAGAGGAAAAATAAAGCATTAGAAGAGATTATGTAACCATGGCGATGATCACTAATAGAATGAAACAATGTGAGTCAGACTTCTTCATATGAAGTATTTATACAAACATGATGATGTTTATATAAATACATTCATGGAAATATTATTTTGAGTGGAAGAGAGCAACAAGTAAACACAGCGATGCTGCTGAAATTAAAGGTTATATATCATGTTTATGAACTTCAGATGATCTCCATCAAGTTCATCTTTCAGAGTCAACATGATCAGAGCAGACTGAGCTCATGACTCCTGAACCTGAACAAACAAAAAGAGGCCAACTAATTTAACCCAAAAGAATCAAGAAAAATGATCTTATCAGGAACTAAAGTTATTTACTCTACCAGAGTATAAATACACCTGTGTGTTCTCTGAAGCAAACACCTTTATGTTAGTAAACAGCAGAGTTTCTAAACGTTTGTCAAGCTGCTGGAGGCAAATACGACCAAAAAAAGGTGAAGATGCACAAAAACTAAGAGCGTATGAAAAAAAATAAAACAACCTAAACCAGACAAGCTAAGAGTCATAAACTGATGAAAATTCGATATTTATTAGAATTAAAAGGTTAATTTGTAAGATGATGAAGTAGCAAATCACAAACTTGAAAAATAATATTTAAAAAGAAGATTTTTTTTAATAACTAAATAAATATTTGACTTTTTCTTCACAAATGTGACTCTCTTTAAAAATATGGGACCTTTTTCTTAAACTATTTGCTCCTTTATCATTTTGCTCTGCTTTCCTACAAACTTGCTTCTTCTTTTTCCACAAATTATCATTTTACTTTCTAACAAAGGTGCTACCCACTTTCTGACCAATTTGCCCTTTTTTTCACCCCCACAAATTTCATCTTTATTTTTATGAAGAAGTGACTTTGACCCTGGTTAAACCTTTTTTCCTGCAGCTTTGTTGATTTATTTATTTATGTTGTAAGAATGGTCTATAATTCAGTGTGTTAAACTGACGGATGAATCAATCAGTGAATAAAACAGAAACACAGACAGTCGTCTCCTGAACCCCTCACAGGCTGTAGAGTTACAGATTTGGAGGGTTTCCAGGAGATAAATTTATCTGTGTGGATTATAAAATGTCATGTTCAGCTCTCTGAACCACTCCTCCCTCTCTGCATGTTCCTCCTCAAACCTCGTCCCTCCATCTGAATCCCTCCATCAGTCTCTGCTCCCCCTCTTCCTTCTCTATCCTGTCAGTCTCTGGGGACCAGGTGCAGAACAGGTTCAGGCTCCTGTATTTTTCATACACACTGATTACATTATCCTCAGAGGGCTGAAAGCTTTCTCATCATGAAACATGCATGGACTGATGTCACGTCACAAGCATGGCCCCCCCACTGAGATCAGTGCTGCTTAGATATCTGATGGTGTTACAGCAACACGCTGAGGTCACATAAAAACAAGATGTTATTTTCTGTGAGCAGGTCCAAAATGGTCCAAACGCTGAGAAATTTAACCCAGTCCAAATGTTTTTAACAGACAGAGAAGAGGAAAGTCAGAGGAGAATAAAAATGAGTTTAAGAGCGCGGTCACACCGGCCATCCAAACCGTGCTGAACTCCCCCCACAGCACTGCTCCTCGGCTGACCAGTACGACCCACGGTCACACTCTGACATGAACCAGACTTCAGGCACATGCACGGCCCGCCTACATCACCATGAAGAGTCTGTTTACATGCAGCGCGGTCTCATCAGAGTCAGCAGACTCAAAGAGAGGACAGGATTAAAACTTTAGAGACTGTTTGGCTCATGTTAAGTTGTTTTGGTCCGATGCAGTTCTTTAACACCGGCGTTATTGCTTAAAATAACTGTCCAGAGGATCGTGTCTGTGTTCGTGCATGAAGTGTACCGTGCTGAAGCACACCTCTCTGAAGTGTCAAAGAGGAGAAGTGAACCGTGCTCCAGTATGATACACTTGAGGTCACACTGGCCAAATGAACTGGACTCCAGAGCTGAACTGCGCTCCAGCACGGTACGTTTGGCCAGTGTGAGCGCGTCCTTAGTGAGAGGACGATACATGGAGGAGAATCTTTGTCAGAGCAGTTTAATGACAGAATCACCCAGAGGAATTCTCTGCTTCACTATGAGACATGGAAACACATTAAGATGGAAATGAAGACCTACAGAAGAGGTGTGAATTCTATTAGTGTCACTGCAGGACCAGGGGACTGTGGAGAGTCCATCAAAGAGAAGTCATGTAGCAGCACATTACAGCCAGATTTACACGGAGACATCATAAATACAATCTGTGGAGAGATTCAGCTCCTCCTCGTGACTTCTTTAGCAGAACACATGTAGTTATTAGATTCATGAATAAATTCAGGCTACAGCCTGAGCTCATTATTTACCTTTCTAACAGGAAAGACACGTCTGGGCCTTTTTTTTTTTTAATGGAGTATGATAGGATAGTAAACCAACAAGAAAATATTATCATAAACACCTGTGTTGTCTTGTATGTGTGTGAAATAACAACACCTTTATTCTAATGCACAAAAAAAGAACCAGTAGTTGACTGGTTGTGAAGGAAATGGGGTCTCAGTCAAAGTGTGTGAAAATCATTCTTTAGTATGAACATCAGCTGCTTATTAATCAGCTTATTAAACTTTTATTATTCCCTGCAAATAAGAAAAAATGTAATGCGGATGAAGATGAAAAAATTCAATCTCCTTTATTGTGACTTTAAAAAAATAACTTCTAGTAAACAAAATACTACTACTACTACCACTAATAATAATAATAATAATAATAATAATAATAATAATAATAATAATAATAATAATAATAATAATAATAATAATAATAATAATATCGGTCCTGTCTATATGCCCTCTAAAACATCAGGAGGATCAGACCCTACCTGACACAACAGGCCACACAGCTCCTGGTTCAGGCTCTTGTGATTCACTCATTGACTCCTGCAGCTCTCATCTAGCAGGCCTCCCTGTGTCTACATTCAAACCTCTGCAGATTACCCAGAATGCAGCAGCACGTCTGGTCTTTAACCAGCCCAAAACAGCACACGTCACCCCGCTGTTAATCTCTCTTCACTGGCTTCCAGTGGCAGCTCCAATCAAATTCAAACAGACAGCTGGTCCATGCCCTGTACAGCATAGACAACCTGTGTCCCCCTGTGCATCATCACAATTTATAGCAGTCTTCTTTTCCTGACATAAACAGTTCGGGGTTTATTTTCCTTCATTGTTAAAAAAGCACAAACACAAATCCTAATAAAAGTAATGGTAATCCAATCCTTTATGGTCCTTTAACATATTGACAATTAATTAGATCAACAAAATTGTGTCTTGTTAAATGAAAGTGTTTTAGTTAGGTGGAAATTCTTACCATAATTTTATTACGTTCAACAAATAAATTATTTCTTTGCATGTAAAGATGGGGCCTATGTGGGAGCCATATGAAGTGCCCAGAAGCCTCTGTCGACAATCCCATCGGAACCACAATCTGCACACACAACTCTTCAAGTAACACCAGTCAAACTGTGTTTGAGTGACTTCCTGTTGTTGGCGACCGTGTGCCTCAGAAACACAAAGATGAATGAGTGACTCATTTGAAATACTCATTTATAGTCAGGAAATGATTCTGAAATATGCTCAAGACTGTTCAGAGCTGCAGGAATCTGACGCATGAGTCTGACATTAAAGGTTATTCGGTATCACTGGGTCACTTTACTGCACATTTCTCAGCTGTTCCACTCAAAGCCAAGCAGGAAACAGAGGAGAAGCCTTTGAACACATGCTTCAGTGATTGTTCAACATGAGCTCAAAGCTTAAACCCTGGAGGATCTATGGGCTTTAGATCCCATAAGATAATAAAAGAAACTTCATTACACATTACCATCAGAGCAACATATGGCTCAGCTCTATAATACCATCCACATCATTTCTTTATCCCAAAAGAGCCAAATAACAATCACTTTAACATGGTTCTGTTTTAAGTGTTCAACAGCTGCAGTCACATGTATCATGAGATTAACAGCACAAAGGACGATCGACGGTCAGGATTAAGAGATGAGAAAAGACTCATCAGGTTTCCAACATCGGACGACAACAGTGAGGCAGCTGCTGGCTAATATAAGGACCAGACTTCACCACAGTTTAAATTCCAGTTTTTTTATTTGTATTCACATTTAAAGCTTTCAGTTCAAGCATATCAATGAAGATGTGGTTGATGTACGGTTGGAAAAAGCTTTGACTGAGAATCGGTGTGTGTTTATGTGTAAGTATCTCTGAGCTGAAGATATGCTTTCATAGAAACAATATCCAAAAGTCATGTTGGAAGTGGATGGTTCCATAGTATCCTGCTTGGTCATTTACCAAAATGACCAAAAAAGGGTTACTTGTCTGATAGAAAGTTGACATCTTTTTATTTATGAGTTGGCATCAGGTTCATATTAGACTTTGTGAAAGCAATTAATTAATCTTGAGTTGTACTAATCTAACCCCAACATGGGCAAATAATTTCATGAAGAGCTGCAGCTTTTTGCTCCAACTAGTCTGCTACACTCCTGACTTGACTCATTTCCTCATCTGATCTCAGACTTTAAACAGTTGATTGGTGTGCTCTTGATGTGTTGAAAGAAAAACTTGCACCCACATAACCCTTTGGAAAAATGATTTTCTTCTTTAAAACCTTAGTGGGTTGTGTAGGCTGTCAACAAATGCATTCCAGATACACAGAACACATGTGGTGAGTTTTAGTTGTTATCCACAACAATGATGCTAAGACAAAACAGCTCACTGGCATTAGTCAGCAGCCAGTGACCATGGAGAAATACTTGAAATCTGTTCCAGTTCTGACAGCCATGTCATAGCAGACAAAAGCTATAGCGTACTTGCATTTGAACAACACCTAAAACCATGAGACGATTACAGTCAAGGTGCAAAGGAGGCAGAAGATGTAAGGAAAATAACAGCTTTCATTAACAACCAGGTGATCAATTAGTTCATACATTAAGAACAGAAGCTAATGAACATCTCAACCTGCCACAAAGCTGCATCTGCAGACTTGGTAAGTGCTAGTGCGAAAGAACTGGAGGCACTGGCTGCAGCAAAGAAAACGAGAAAGTAGGCTTAATAAAACTTGCCACCTTTGCAGCATAGCCAAAAAAGCCTCTCATTGAAGAACAGGATTATGTCAAGTTTAAATTGAAAAATGCCTCGGCCCTGATGTTCAATAATGAGAACATTAACAACCACATTAAAGATCTAGTATGTATTTAAGAATTTTAAATCTTAAATTCTATTGAGCTTCATAGCCTGTTGATCCTTAACTAAAATCCATCAAAAATGACTGATTCCATGATGATTTTGTTGTTAATCATTTTTTCTCCGCATCCCCTCCACTCTATTTACCAATAATGTAATTAACTAATATAACCAGGTAGCAGGGCTTTTGCTGTACAATATACCAGAGAGGAATACATAATAGACCATTTATTAGTCGAAAAAAAGAGAAAGTTTTTTTTACATTACGGCAAAGGTTAAGCTGAAGTTTCATTTCCCGTTTTGTCTCCTGACACTTTAAATGATGTAACCATAAGCCAAGTTTTAAGTGTTTTGTGGTCTTTATACCTCACAGTATAGATGCTTCAAAAGAAGATCAAACACTGGGACGACTAGTGAATGATGATCATGTTCATCCGAACTGCAAAGTCAAAAGAATGATGGTTCGAGGGAGGCCACACTTGTGCCTGTTTGCGATTAAAGACATTTTTCCAGGAGAGGAGATCACCTATAACTATGGTGATTCCTCTTGGCCATGGCGCTCAATGGTGAGTAAAGGTTCCAATGTTCTCTCTTTTTAATTTGGGGCTTTGAAGCCTCATGACGACAACCATAGCACAATTGTACTGATGTGCAGGACAACAGTGTGACCTTGAGTGTGATATATAATTTAAAAGTATTTAAACAAGTTCACAGGTTTTAATGTAGTAGATGGTCAACGATCTGCTACACCACGGTTGTCCAAACTTTGTCACCAAGAGGTAAATTAAGGGGAAAAAATAAAATGCAGGTAAATAAGGTGATCCACCTGTTTCTTCTGAAGCTGATGGGTGTTGACTTTCGCCGGTGGTTATCAACTACCGGTTGCCACCTCTGGAAATCTAACTCAAAGCAACTTGCATGAAATCATTAATGCCAGACAGGGCTCAGTGTAAACTTTTTTTAAAAAAC
Organism: Labroides dimidiatus; assembly: GCA_030710495.1. Classification (NCBI taxonomy): domain Eukaryota; kingdom Metazoa; phylum Chordata; class Actinopteri; order Labriformes; family Labridae; genus Labroides; species Labroides dimidiatus. The sequence continues at coordinate 30,128,105 of CM061150.1, read as the reverse complement.
ATCTGCACTATGACTCCACCTCAGGATTTTTGTTTATTTTGTCGCTTTCTTGCTTTAAAAGCTGATTATTACAGTGAATTTGACAGCTAGGCTAACATCATTAGGTTTGTGGTCTCCATGGTGGTCTCCGGAATGTTCAATCCGAAGAGCAAAACCGAGAACCGCTATTAACGGGTAGTCAGGAAAAAGGTAGATATGCTTGACTTCATCACCTTGTCAGATGGGGCAGCTGTGGCTCAGTTGGTAGTCAGTCATGTTGTAACTGGAAGATTGCAGGTTCCATTTCCACTCAAATAGTCACAGTCTGACATGTCCTTGGACAAGATACCTTACCCTAAACTGCTTCTGGTGGCTGTTCTGCCTGGTACAAATGTGAGTGAATGGGATAAACTTTGGGGTTTGTGAAGAAATTTGTCAGCCTGCAAATTATTTTTTTTATGTGACTGAATCCTCCTGTTTTTCTTTTAATGTAAACTAAGTGATAGCATTTTGGGACACAAAACATTTCCTCTGTGCAATTTCAGGCAACATGTGAAGAGCAAAGTGGCCTGGAGGTCAATGAATGTGAGCCAGCACCAGAAAAGGCAAGTAGTGATTTGGCTCAATATAGCAAAAATATTATTGGCCCTTCAGATATTAAATATAGGCTTATTACCCCTGTCTCTCTTCTTTTCTGCTGAAATATTGACTAACATCTCTGAAATTGACATGGCCAGTGTCATCAAATGTTGTTTGTTGAATGAACAAGAATTGCTTCTGCGGCAAGATATCTCAAATTTGGTCTTATTATTGACTCATACACAGGAAGCCTTGGGTGGGAGTGAAGCTGAGATGACAGGGGTCAGTCCTGGACCTGGAACATCCAAGGATGACAAAGTAAGTTGACTATAATGTTCATGATGTCATGCTTTTAAGTCCAATCATAATTCAGTTCTTTGGTAGTGATGATACTCAGGGGTCCATACCGTTAAATGTTGTTGAGTATCTGATACAGCTGAGGACTGTCAGGAAGGAGTGTTCTGTGAGGGCAGGAACAAGCTCATAGATCATGCTTTTCCCACCCCCTTTCTCCTCGTCTGCAATTAAATGTTTAAATTTTGCACTTACTTTTTTTTCTTAATTACTCTGTACCCAGTTTTTTAACTGTCATGCATTATTCAATTTTCAGTGTCATCATAGAATGGTTTGTGCCGTTTTCAGTGCTTTGGATAATTGCAAAGACTGCAGTGGACCTGTTTCCAGTTTAAAATGGCTTGGATTCACATGCAAACGTTCGTATTTACATCACACAAACGTATTGTTTGCCAATGTTTAGTATAGTTATTTGTTAAACTAAAACATTATCATTAGCACAATTACTAATGTTTATTTTAAATGTGCTTTTAGTGTGTTTAAGATCATGGCATAAATCCTGCTTTTTAAAGAAGAATTCATCACTGGTATGTTTGTTATCTTCTTTACAATTTTAACATTTACTTGAAACTGATACAATATTGTATTGTGGAATGTACAGTGATAGATTCTTGAAATTTATGTAAATAAAACTCTTTTTTTTTGGCTGCCTAGGATGTTACACAATCTTCTGAGCATGTTTCTGACTCTGAAATTAGTGATGGAGCTTCTGATGATTGTTACCTTCCTTCAAAAAGCTCTGATGGATCGAGCTCTGATAAAGATTTTGCACCTGACACTGAACTAAGCAGTGATGGTGAGGATGTACCACATCTTGAGGTTGGACCAGTTAAATCACTTTTTTCTCGAGGAAAAACAAAGGGAGTCTTGCAACGTATGTCCTGCATGGACCAGGATGCCTCCAAATCTGACTTCATACCTGACAAACCCTGTGCTGATGATGACCCTACTCCAAGCAACAGCCAAACTCTTTCAACAAATACAGCTGTGTCTTCTACTACCTCAGCAACCCAACAAAGCTCTTCTTGCACTTTGAAAAATTACTGCTATGTTTGCAAAACACCTCAATCCAAAATTTCTCGCCACTTAAAAAAACATGAAAAAGAAGACTCTGACATTGCCCGTGCACTCTCATTCCCCAAGAACTCCAAAGAGAGAAGAGTGTTACTGGAGAAGTTGCGGAACAGAGGTAATTATGAACATAACCAGGAGGTTATGAATCATGGTGGAGCACTGAAAGTCAGAAGAAGAACTGGACAATCAAAAGTCTCTGTGAATGCCAAACTGTATGTGCACTGTACATATTGCAAAGGCATGTTTGTCTGTAAAGTGCTGTGGCGCCACACACGCAGATGCCCATCAAAGACAAATACTGAAGTCAGTGGCAAGAGCAAAGTGTTATCTCTGGCTGATATTGCTGAGTCAACCTGCTCCCAAGCAATTTCCTCTGGAGTGTGGAAGGTGCTTGGAAAAATGAGGCAAGATAACATAGGATCTGTAGTACGGAATGATTTCATCATCCTGCAACTGGCCCAGTCTCTGTACAACAAGCATGGGAATGATCCCACAAAATTTGAGTACATTAGGACAAAGGTTCGGGAAATGGGCAGACTTTTATTGACTCTAAGAGAGAAGTATTCTATACTGACTTTTGAAGACGCTTTAAAACCTAACAATTTTTACAAAGTTGTTAGTGCTGTTAAAACAGTTGCTGGATACAATGAAGAGAAGCACTCATATTCCACACCAAGTCTTGCCTTGAAGTTGGGACACTCGCTTAAGAAGATTGGTGACATTATTCTCTGTAGAGCCATTGCAGCAGAGGATGAAAAACTGATAAAAGCAGCAGAACGATTCACAAAACTCTGCACAAAAGAATGGGCAGGACAAGTCTCTCACACTGCACTGGCTACTTTGAGCAAGTCAAAGTTCAATAAACCATCCATCATACCATTCACAGAGGATGTGCAGAAGTTGCACAAGTACCTGGAGGAGAAATCGGCTAGTGCCATAGACAACCTAAAAGAGCACGAGTCTCCTCAGGCATATGGAGAACTTGCAAAGGTCACACTTGCACAAATAATACTCTTTAATAGAAGACGTGCAGGTGAAGTTTCAAAAATGTCCCTTGAATCTTTCCAGAAGAGAGACCAGACTGAGCTTCACAGTGATGTAGCTGCAAGCCTGTCACCTTTTGAACAGAAGCTAGCAAGGCACTTTAGCAGGGTTGAAATTATGGGGAAGAGAGACAGGAAAGTCGCTGTGTTATTGAACCCTGAACTTGTTTGTGCAACAACGCTTCTCGTGGAGAAAAGAGAAATATGTTCTGTTCATAAGGACAACCCTTTCCTATTTGGACGGCCAGAATGCCCCTGTACAAGCCACTACAGAGGACAGGATTGTGTAAGAACTTTTGCGCGCTTGTGTGGTGCGAAGAATCCACAAAACCTGAGGTCTACACAACTTCGAAAGCATGTTGCAACCCAGTCCCAAATCCTCAACCTGAAGAACAACGAACTGGATCAACTCGCCAACTTCTTGGGCCATGATATAAGGGTACACAGAGACTTTTACCGTCTGCCAGAGGCCACTATTGAAGTTGCAAAAATCACAAAGATTCTGCTTGCTATGGAAAAGGGAACTCTGGCAGAGTTCCAGGGGAAGTCTCTTGATGAGATTGAGATTGAAGGTATGTGGTGGTAAGGACACCTTTTAATGACTCAGCACAAAAGAACTACAAATTTTATTATAGGAACAGGATAAACAATGTATTGAGATTTAAGAAATAAAACAGTTGTATGCAGATGTAAATAAAGATTTTAAATGTAAAAGGTAATTATTTTAATTAATATTTTAATTTAATTAAAATGTTTTATGCAAAAACATGTATACAGAATTTTTTTGCATTTATCAACCCCTTTTTTTTTTAGATGAGTTGGATCCAGAAATGGATGAAGGTGAGCAGGATGACGGAGACAAAGGCAATGAGGATGACGAAAGCAGCAGTGACAATGAACAAGGTGGAGAAGGTGAAGGTGAAAGAGAAAACAGAGAAAATGGTGGAGACGATGAAGATGGAGGCAATGGGGAGTCAGATTGTTCCTTTCGACAAGGGGGTATGTGTTGAATATCTTCCAGTATGCATTTATGGTATGTTATCAATTTAGGATCATATTTTCATATTTTTAGTTATGTGGCACTGCTTTAATGTTATCACAAAACCAGCAATGTACACAGTCACCCTGAAAAAATAGACCTAACAAGGAGTTAAATGATGCCATCGGGTTGACATCCACAGTGTGATTCTACACTTAAGAGATGGTCATGAACCAAAGTACTGGCATACCTGAAATGTTTCCAGAAAATACACCACTTCTCCCAGAAATAGTTGCAATTACAAATGTTTTTGGCATACATGTTAATTTATTTTATTTGCATTGGAAAAACTCAAAAAGCAGAAGATAAAAACCCAAATAAACACATTCTTTTACAAAACTTAAATGGGACCTGGAGAAGTTTGCTTAAGAAGAGTGGTCCAGAATTCCACTTGAGAGGTGCAAAAGATTTGATGGTTACAGGAAGTGATTGGTTTCAATATTTGTTTCAAACAACCAAATATTAAGTAGGGCATGCTAATCATTTTGTTTTGTGTACAATCATGTTTATTTTGACTTTTTTTGCTTCAGATTTTTAGTTTTTTTTCAGTGCACATAAAGAAAATGAACACATGTATATCAAAAAAACATTTGTAATTTGCATTCTGGGAGAAACAATGTATTTTCTGGAAAAAAAATTCTAGGGGATGCCAATACTTTTGTACATGACTGTAGTTGTGGAATATATCTACAGTTTGTGCATGTTAGAAACAGACACACATGACAACAACCAAATAGAGTACTGATCACATATCTTCATGCTGAAGATGCTAATGGACTTTTTGTATTTTCACCAGAAAATCAAGAAATGACAATGGATGAAGAGCCCACCAACTCCTCTGGTAATGTTTAATGAAGCCATAGATTGCTATTGTAGGCAATAATACCCGTTTCCTTATGGGGGAGGAAGCAGATACAAGCACTTCTTTAAGTCTGTTAATGGGGATAAGCTATGCAACGTGCTGCCTGTAGCTTGTACTCAGGATATGTTTAATGGTCAGATAAATTTGCATAAACTGTTAATGAATCCAGTATTAAAGAGCAAGTTTTCAGTGGCCGTGAAATTACTTGTAACTTTGGGGTTAGGTTAGGATAGAATCACAATAAACGTAGTTGCTAACTAATGATTTTTTGTGATTGTTAAAAAGACATTTCAGACAATTTATCTGTTTGTTTGTTTTAGGGAAAAGAAAAAGAATGGTATCAACCGAGGATGAGGTCACAAGTCCCAAAGGTATGCAATAATTTGTTTAAAAATTGTAGTAATGGTTCAGAGGGGTTCTCTAGAAACTGGGTATAGTGAACACAGTTGGTAAACCTTGTAATGAGCTGAAGGTATATTTCTAATATTAATGGTCCTCCTCCTTCAGTCCAAATTACATTGAATGTTTCTGTGTGTTTTTTTTTTTTCTTTCTTTTTTTGAGTTTTATCTAGTCTTCCCAAATAAAAGGTGTCTACACATAATTTCAGGATCAAGTTCAAGTTACTGCTCAATTTCAGTAAATTGTTTTGTGTGTAAAATAAACGTCCACATAAATGGTTTGAAGTTTGTACAGGCTATTTTAACAGTAGAATTTCTTGCTTTTCTAGGACAGAAGAGAAAGTGTGCAACCAAGACTGTTACCAGCTCCAAAGGTAATCATTCCATTAATTCATAGATGATCAAACTTGGGTTAACACAATTAAATAATTACACATTTATAGAACACTCCAGGTATAGTTTAGTCTAGTACATAGCATCATGCTACAGACACATTTCTCCATTAACAGTCCTTGGCAGCAATGCAAATGTGATATTTGTTTTTCCATCTGATATATTCATGAAATGCTATTGGTACTATTAAAACCACATCACTTTCATTATGCCTATGAAGGAAAGAAATCAGCTGATGCAGTCATGTGGGACACCAAGGCCAGAAATGGGCAACCATTATGGAATTCCCAGTGTCATCAAAATAATCTGATTTTACTCTGATTATAATTGAACAATCACAATGTGACTTTTGTACATAACATAATGAATCTATATTTCAGTAGCTCAAATGTTTTAATAAAATTTACACTAAATGGCTATTTCCTTCAATCTTAACATATGGCATATTCTTTTGATTGACAGAGATAAAACCCAGAAAATGTGGAAAAAGGCCATGGAGCAAGACCGAAATCACTGCTGTGATGAGACACTTCAAAACACATGTTGAAAAAGGAAAGCTAGCAAGTAAGATGGAGTGTCACCAATGTAAGCTTGCTGAGGACCCAGTTTTAAAAGATAGGAGTCTTCAAAATATTCGGGATTTTGTCCGTAACCGGGGCCTTAAGTTCAGAGAATAGGGTCTAAGTAAGCGTGTATGTTTAAACAGTTTGTTTTTAAGGGCAAATATTTTTTTTACACTTTATGTTGTGTTGTGACTTTGCAGAATTATTTTATCTTTAAAAGCTAGTTCAGAATTTTGTTGGGTTTTTACCTAACAAGAAATACTCATTGCAAACCAGCTGCCATCAGTATATTTATTTTGTCTTGCGCATTGTTTTTATTAGTTTTGAAAAAAGTATCAAAATATTTGTTTTTCTTGGCAACAGCGGAATTATGTTGTAACGGGTTATTTTGTTAAACAGTTTTTGTGGGCAATGTTTGTCATACACTTTATTTTGTGTTATTAATTGGCACTGAAGCACTTTTGTTCCAAGGTTGTACTTTACTGCATTGTTGCACAGTTTTACATTTCTTACTGTTCTCTGCTGTTTTATACAGTTCAATACTTAATAAATACAGCTTGAATGAGATGTAAGAATCACTGGTTTTAATGTCATTCCAGGACACAAAGATTAAAAAGGGAAAGGAAATTAGAACTGAAGGTCACATTAAAGCAGCAGATAATTTAATAGAATTATGAAAAATGTATATAAAAGTTAAAAAGTCAGCGTAAAAACATGATATGCAAAATAAATATTGCTTGTTGAATGTTTTGCAGAGTTTAGCAGTCTGAAAACCTTTGGTGAGTAGCTGTTTGAAGTCTGGCTGTCTTGGCCCTGATGCTGTGCAGCCTTCTTCCTGAGGGGAGGGCGGTGAACACTCTATGGGCAAGGTGAGAGGGGTTCTTCAGAGTACTGGCAGCTCTTTTCCTACAATCGATGTAAATGTTTGTGGCTGATGGGAGGCACCTAATGAGGATCCTGTGTTGATTTCACTACCTGCTGAAGAGCATTTCTTTCTGCACCAGATCAGTTTCTGCACCATGTGGTAAAGCAAGATGATAGGATGACGTCCACCAGGCATTTGTTGAAAATTGTGTAGACTGAGGTACTCATGCCAACCTGCATTCTCCTTGTACCCAAGTTGATCAGTCAGTCAAGAATATTATGTCTGCAGTGTCACTCAAACCACTGGCCTAACATTATTGCAAGCACAGTGTTGAATAGAGACAGATTCCATCATCCAGATAAACTCTTGATTTACCATTTAAAATTGTACTAGTGATAGTAATGGTATGATATTTTTTAAATGATTTGCCATATAAGACAAGTGTCAAAAGTAATGTACAGTTGGACCAGTAGGATCCTCATAAATTAGGAATTTTGTCCTGATGATGTGTGTATGGGTAATGTCCAGTCAAACCAGTGTAGTCCTCATAAACAAGGGTTTTGTCCTGATGATGTGTGTATATGTGCGTGTATGGGTAATGACCAGTCAAACCAGTGTAGTCCTCACAAACAAGGGTTTTGTCCTGACGGGGTGTGTATATGTGCGTGTATGGGTAATGTCCAGTCAAACCAGTGCAGTCCTCACAAACAAGGGTTTTGTCCTGACGGGGTGTGTATATGTGCGTGTATGGGTAATGTCCAGTCAAACCAGTGCAGTCCTCACAAACAAGGGTTTTGTCCTGACGGGGTGTGTATATGTGCGTGTATGGGTAATGTCCAGTCAAACCAGTGCAGTCCTCACAAACAAGGGTTTTGTCCTGAGTGTGTGTGTGTGTGGGGGTTATGTCCCAGTAGACCAGGGGGTCCTCATAAGTCACTGTTGTGCTAGGAAACGCCTCCTCCCGCCCCGTCCTCATATTCCTGTAAAATATTAGGGGGTCATATCTTCAGATTCTTTCACAATAATTTAATTCTAAATAGACAGGAATTTTTCTATTCTTTTTTTTTTTTTTTTTTTTGGATCAGTTTTATCCTTGTTGCACCTCTCTAGAACAAAGGGGAAGGTAGGTCCCCATAAACCACCACCATGCTGGTATGGGAAAAGTGTCCTGATAAACCACCCAAACCTGTATGTGTGTGTGTGTGTGTGTGTGTGTGTGTGTGTGTGTGTGTGTGTGTGTGTGTGTGTGTGTTTGTGTTGGAGCTCTTCTCCTCAGGTGAGTTTGAAGACAGACCGCCTGATGTAGAAATACAATTATCTAAAACCACATGAGCTTAATTAGAGCTCCTGCTCTCCCTGTGCCTCTATAACTGTGTCTCTATATCTCCTCCTGTCTTTAATTTAAATCATATACGATGAAAGATGAACTCATGGTGGCTCATAATCATGCAGTCATTCCCACTTTAATATTTGAGAATGGACAACCTGAACGTGCATCCACGGAGCTCCAGGATATAAGAAAACACTTTAATTATATATTATTATAAAAAACACGTAAATTATATATTATAACAAAACACTTTAATGATAGATAATAAAAAACAGTTTAAATATAGTTATTATAAAACACTTAAATTATATATTATAACATAACAATTTAATTATATATAATATAAAACAGTTAAAATATAGATATTATAAAACAGTTTAATTATAGATATTATAAAACAGTCTAAATATAGGTCATATAAAACCGTTTCATTATAGATATTATAAAACACTTTAATTATAGATATTATAAAACAGTTTAAATATAAATAATGTAAAAGTTTGAATATAGATAACATAGGATATAGATTTTTTTTCTAACTCTGCAGTTTAGAAGTTATTGAGAGTTCATCCAATCAGAGACACCGCTCAGCTCATGTGACTGACTGCTGTTTTGTCACTTTTTGATCATGATTTCTCCGTACCTGAAACTTCTCCATCAGGTTGACTCACATTTTTTCCTCAGTTTGCCTTCGATAACGTTCGTGAAGGACCAAATGTTTCCTCTATTTCTTGGTTCTCTTGCTGTGAGGCTTCACTAACCTGTTTCCATCCCAGGCTCTGCTCAGCTCAAGAGATGTCTAAAAGAAAGATTAATAATGTAAGAGAAGACACTAAATCACTTGATGGTGCTTTGCTACATGTGTCTCCTGGCCACACTGCCCATACCTGTGTCGCTGCTTCCTACCTGCTAAGACAGGAATAAAAAGTTAGGTTTCAGGACGCAAACTCAGTGCTAAGGTTACATGAGGAGAAACCTGCCCTCTGTCAGCTGATGCCAATAAGCAACCCAGAGAATTATCTCAGCATAGATGAAATCTCAGATTTAAGAACTCCAATCGAACAAAAAAAAAAAAAAAAACACAACACATTGAGTGTGTCTATAGATCTCTTGTGATTATTTGTTTCTTAATGCAGCAAAAGTTGGCGTGTTAGTTTGGCCAAGATGTCCAGGTTTGGTTCCAACCTTTCTATCATGTCACTCCCTGCTTTTCTTTGCAGTTTCCTGTCCTTTTCACTTCCTTAACCTCTCTGAATAAAGAAATAAAAGTCTTGGATATAACTCAGAAGTTTTAAGTCGTATTGATCTTGGAACAGGAAACTTTTTTTTCTCTCTCACATTTAGGCAAACAGGCACAAACAGAAACCACAGCAGGATGGACTCTTCAAAATGTACCAACAGTTTTGTACAATATGAAACATCAGAGAAAACAATAAAGTTTTGTTTAAATTAAGCAAAGCTTCCATAAAGTCTCTTGGCTCCAGACTTTAACTTCCTGGAATCTCTGCTGCTTGTTTGGCAAACACTCCCAGCTAATAAAAAGTCTGGCTCAATAAACCTGAATAAAAAAAGATGACTTTGTCTTCCCTCACAAGTGATTCTTCATGGAACAAACTACATATATTATAAGGTGTTATTTGTTACACACACACCTTTAATTATCATCAGGATATTGAAACAGACGTAAACTCAGGCAGCGTTAATGAGAAATGTTTCATTTGGTTTCAGTCACATCCTGTCTGCTGGCTGAGACAGCGTCTGTTTCTTTAATGGAGACCATCACATAAACTGTGACCAGCTTTAATAAAGTTATTAAAAAGGTAGCAGAGAGACTATTCTTCTCTTCCTGCCTCGCCTGCACTGCATCAACACTTTCCATATCACTGATGGGACTTTTCAATCAAGCGGCCGTGCTGCTGTCGCTGCCTGAGCTCCATGCCAAAGCTCAGTGTTATGAAAGTGCCTCTCAGCCGTTATGGCTTCAAATTTCTTTTTACAATTTAGCTCTTTCATTAAAAAAGCTTTGGTTCTAAGCAGAGCGCAGAACGAATGCATCAGCTGTGAACTTTTATACCTTTATAAAACTTTTTTCCAGAGAATGGAAAGGAACCAAGTGAACTCCAAGAAGGAAACAAGAGACAACAACAGAGAGGGTGTTTTATTGGTGCATCCTGAGCTGAGGTCTGTTAAATCTGCTGCACACATTAAAGTTCAGAGTGAGGACAGAGAGCTGCTGGGCCTTTGATGGTGCTGCTGGTTTATAACGCTCTGACCTCTGATTTAACGCTGACAGTCGGCTCTTTTGCTCAGCGTTCACTATTTCAAGTGAAATTTATCACAGTTAAGATCAAAGCAGGATGACTTGAGCTTACTGTCCTAATACCTGTGATTGTATTTACCATTATCAGGCCAATTGGTTTCTCTGAGCTGAAGAAGAAGACATATGCTCGTGTCAGCGCCCTCCAAAGGCTCATTATTAAATGTCTATGGATTTATGGAGGCTTTATGACCGAGTCAATGTGGCTGTAAAGAAGCTCCAAGCAGTGCTCTTACAGAGCTGAATCACTGACTCTGTAAGGTGTCACCCTGCAGGCCCACAATTTATGTGACTGTAAAATCATGTAAGTAGCTGATGTATATCTGCACCGGCTCCAGAGAATGCAAAACAAGCTTCTTTTTTTTCAGCAGTCAAAACTCACAGGACAGACGTATGAGGTGAAGTTTGCTGAACCAGAAAGATGAAACACATCCTGAAGTTCAGCGTCGCTGCACACGGCAGATCACGTCCTGACTGTTTAAAGAGCTCTGAGCTGTCTGTGGATCCTCACACACTCACAGCTCTGTTGACTTTACATTAAATATGAAACTGTGTGAACACGAGGAGGGAAACCACACAGCATCATTCATTTGAACTTCACACAGGACACCAGAGCAGCTTTCTCGCACACTGTAAAAAGGTTGCTGTAAATGTTACAATAAATGAATAACAGCAAGGTTGAATTTCCTATAAAAGTATTTACAGTGTATTTACTGTATTTTTTTTTTTTTTACCCCAATATATTGCTGTTTACAGCAATATACAGAGAAAGGTCTTTCACTGTAATGCTGCAGATTTTACCACAAAATGCTGTGAAGATTACAACAAAATCAGTTGCGCTGCATGAAAAGTAAGGTTGTCATTTTTTTCCGATGAGCAGTAAGCCTCTTAACACGTCTGTGAATGGCAGGTTCGGGTTCAAACCCCTGTGACGTGGTTCCTTCAAGAAGACCAAAGTAATCTGCAGTGTGGATGTGAACCAAGTTTCCTCTGATAACCAAATACGGTTTATTGATGCTATAATTAATATCTCAAGTCAGTCATGAATTCATTTAGCATATTATGTCTGATGAGCATCATTTTAATCCAATCAGAGCTCAGCGTTTCATTCCTGATGCAGCAGATTAGCTCGTATATTGATAAATGTGACATATGAGTGTGTGCTGATTATTGATTTGACCTCTGCTGTGTGAAGCTCTGCATTTCTAACATCAAAGAGCAGATCTTCAAATCCAGCCTGGCTAATTGGTACCAAGAGGTTTTATTTTCCACGCCTTTAAACACTGTGGCCTTATAAATCTGCTTCCATCACACATCTGCTGATGAATCTAAAATAAATGTATTAAAATTATTCATGGTTCATACCATGTGGTGTTGCCTCCATCTTTAATCGACTTATTGAGATGTGGAGTACAAATCATGATGCTGGAGAATGTAAACTTAGCAGAGCCAAAAAGTCTTGAAGGATTATTTCAGAAGCTGAGAGCTTCAGTTCAGCTTGTTCTGGTTCAGCTCTTCTAATTTGAACTAATGAGGTCTTCAGAGGATCAGTGAGTCTTACCTTGAAACCCTGAAAGAGCCTGTCATGCTTCTCATGAACCAATGAGCAGAGATGTCTGGATGTATTTTACGATGACTCTCAGAGTAGCTGCAGTCAAACAGATCTGCTCTGAGCCTTCATCTGAAGCAGTTTACAGACGGGGGAATAATGGAAAATGCAAACACACAAACTGCAGACGGACACGTCTAAGTAGAGTCATTAGGCTGATGCTTTAATGGAAATCTGACGTGTAGAGGAATCATTCACACAGTGGGTTAGATTATTGAAAAAACAGCATGTTGTACAACTCGTCAGCGCTTTCAACAACTTTTTCCTGCAAATGAGACAAATAAATGTGGACACCAGCAGAGAGACGAGTGCATCAAACTTTCATTTAAAAAGTGCAGAGTCACTGCAGAAGAGCTCAGAGGGTGAAATGTATTCTTCTTTTTATTTTAAAGGAGTCAAACACTCTTCTTCTAAAGCTAGAAACGAATAAAAGACAAACAGAGGACAGACGATAAAATGTTTATAACTTTACTTTTCAGACAAGGATTTGAAAATACAATGAAACCTTTCACCTTTCCTTCATTCATCTTCTTTTTTTGTGTTGTTGAAGTGAGATGGGTGTTTTAATACATGATTAGTTTTGCCTGAAACTTATCAGCATTGGTTTATAAGCCTGGTCTAAAGAACAAATCTTGAGGACTCTGTTGAAGGTTTTTTTCTTTTTTCTTATCCCGGTGTGTCCTGACCCTGGGGGGTCAGAAATTAAGAGCAATAAGCTGAAGGCCCCTCAACCTGATCGACTGAACTTCATCTAGAGACATTCTTACACATGAACAAACCATCGTTTAGATAATCATCAGTTCTTCTCCTCGTAGTCTCGGCTTCAGACTGACAGCTGGTCCTTGGCTCAGCAGCAGGACTCTGCTCTGTAACCAGGAAGGAGTTTGATATTCCTGTGCTTGAGTTCTGCTCACCAAACAAACAGGAGAAGTGTCATATGTGCTGCATTGTTGGATATAAAGACTCAATCAGGAACTGGTCTGACTGAACCTCCAGGTGGATCCTTACCCAGGACAAAGTCACCACCTTTGATGAGGACGAGCAGAAAGCTCAAAGAATCCACAGACTGGACATGAAGGTTCTCCAGAGGACAGATACAGAACTCAAACTCACACCTTCAACAATCACACCAGCTGTCCATTCAGACCTGACTGGTCAAGGATTTCATCCAATAGTAGTTTGAGCTAACACTCATAGCTACAGATGATTAACCCAATGTCGTTATAACGACCAGGAAGCACTTTGGAGTGTGCCAACGCCACAAGCTCTGGGTGAGGCTAAATGAGGAAGTTAACTTTGGGGCTAATGGGTGGAGACTGACTGCAGGTCAGTCAACATAAAGCCAGACTAAAATCCAAGGCACATCCTAAGGTTGGCATGAGGTCCAGTAATATGCCTCCTGGTGTCATGGGGAGCTATTGTTTCCTATGGAACCTGCATGAAATGGAGAAAGCAGACAAACTGGAGCTCCTGAAAACTGTAAAGGTTGACACATCAAATGGGGATCACTGAACACCAGGCATGAATAAAAATGATTTATACTCAGGTTTTGACTCTTATTGTTAATATGGATGTAAAAATTGTTTTAGAACATATAATGGCATTTATAAACACAATGAAAGAGAATAAACTGTTTCATAGCTTGAGTAAAAACACAAAAGCATTCATTTGTGTCTGAAGAGGAGGTATTCTGTTATCCCACAATTTAAACATGGATGTAAAGTAACAATGGAGCATGTCTTACAGCATTGTTGCGACAGTAACACCTCCTGGCATAAACAGTCAGTGCCCTTCATGGTTAAAAAGCACAAATCTCAATTCATTCAACATATTTACAGTTAGTTGGTTCAACAAAATTTAAGTTGAACCAACAAATTATTTATTTACATGTAAAGATGGGGCCTATGTGGGGCCCGTATGAAATGCCCAGATAGGCCCCATATAAAGCCCAGGTAGATCCATATGCCCCATATAGGCAACTACATGTGGTGCTTCTTTGGAACCTGCAGACAAACCAACTTGGGACCCATACATGGATAAACCATATGGGGCCCCCATGGACATGCTGGCTGGGTAAGCTATAAACAGCTCCATATCTTTTGTATTGTGCTGTCAGACAGCATAAATGTTTGTATGAGGTCGACCTCATGGCAGAAAACTGCAGTCAGGTTTGTTCTCCACAACCGTCACACGTGGTTCAGATCAGCTTCCTGTTCACGTCCTCTGACAGCCATGAGCAGACTGTTTAAAGATAATCGACTTCTTCATGTGCGGCTCAGTGTGCTCACAGATAATTGATGAGCCGCATGCAGCGTACTGAAGAGTGTTTGTAATTGATATCTTAGTATGGACTCACTCAAGCACGGTGAGTGTGTGTGTGTGTGTGTGTGTGTGTGTGTGAGTGTGTGTGTGTGTGTGTGTACATTAATTAATGACTCAATGTGCTGTAAGAAAGGCTCTAATAGCACACAGAGATGTGTTAATGAGATGGGAAGTGACAATATATAGCGCGCACGCACACACACAGAAGAGCATATCTTAGAGCATTGTTTCTGTGCTGTCATTTTAAATAAATCTGCTAAATGGTTCATAAAAATCAAACTTTCATTTAGTGTTTAAAAAAAGTCGATCAGTGTTTTCATTTCCAACACGGTGGGAAGCATCGTTTGAAACAATCCATGGAGACAGAACGAGACATTAATAGAAGCTCTCGATGCTTTCAGCTCAAACATTAGTGTCTCATTCTACACCTGACAGCAGCTTTTTGGAACAGAAACAAGCTTAAACTGTCGGAAAGCCTGAGCGGGACAGGAAGTAGTGCACGGAAACCACTTATAAAGAGCTTGAGACTTTCAGAATAAAACCAACTGTGTCAAAACCAGATCATATTTAGCTTTACCAATGCAACAAAACATCACAATGAGCGAAGGCACGCCAGGAGTCAACAGGTTTGAGGTTTAACAGCACAACATGAATGAAGAGAGGCTTATTAATGGAGAGGAAAGTGCAGGAACTCCTCAATCTCCCGACTTCAGCTGTCTGTCAGTCATGCTGCTTGCTGGACTGAACATGCAGCTGATGAGTTAACGAATGCAGTCAACATGCAACGTAGCGGAGCGGGACGGCAGATGCATCTGGTGTATTTCAGCCATCCTTCAAACTTCTTTATCTATATAGCGCCTTTGATACATTCAATCATGCAGCCCAAAAATGCCATTAAATAACAGCAACAGGTATGGAGACAGGAGAAATCTTTCAATTTAGAAGAAAATAAAATATGAAATAAAATCAGTAACATAAGATCTGATGAACAGTCATGATGTAAGTAATAGTGGTAATAATACAGCCAAGGGCTGAAGAGAAATTGTTCCTAATTAAAAGCTAAACTGAAAACATCTTTAGTTCACTCTTAAAAACACTGAGAGCTCTCGCTTTTTGTTGGTCGCTCTTCTTCATGTTCACTGGGCAAAGTAGTGAAGATGACAATGACTTGAAATCTCTGAGTATGGAGTATAAATGTTTGTCTTTTGGCTCAGATTCATCAGTCAGGAAGTTACACGGCTCCAGATGGATGTAAATACTATTCTGAGTCTGTCTAAACACTGACTTTAGTCTCAGCTCCTGAGGGAAGTATCCAACTCTTCAGATGATAGATGTTGAACAAACTAACTACAGCCAGTCTCTCTGTAGCTGTGTCCTAATTTAGAGTTAGCATCCATCAAAAGAACCGTCCTACATTTGTATCACCAGCTGACTGACTGACTGACTGACTGGAAAGCAATAACTTACTAATAACTTCAATCTCTAGAAATGTCAGGAAGTGTTGGATGTTTTCTTCATAACCCAGTAAAAGTAGGACTCTTTTGTTTGCCCCATCTGGGTCAACCTTCGACATGATGGATGGAACAACTGGTCTCCATTCTTTGAAGGAAGAAGCCCCAGGATCAGGACACAGCTGATGTGTCTGTTTGCTTTTTGTTGTTGATCATTGTTAAGATTTTCATACTGCCAAATCAAAAACATGACTCTGTACGAATAAAGATTCTCTGAAGGTGATGAGATGAAACAGACAGCAGCAGCTCACTGTGATAATATGTACTGTTGGGTTTAATATGGAGGCCAAGGTGAGTGGCTGATTGTTCTGGTGGAGAGATCATTGTTTCTATATTTTCACTGGCCAATTAACAAGGTTTCATCAATTTAAAATGAAAAAGGACCACTGTTTCAGTCCCCAGCCTGTCTCACCCTGCCATGTTGCTTAATGGTTTTCTTGGGTCATCTCCAATCACTAACACTGATGTGCTCATGTTGTGATGGTTTCAGGATTTGACTTTTATTCAATTTTGTTTTATTATGTATGGGGTGCCAGTCAGGATAAAGTCCTGACAAATTAACTATTCATGTCACCTTTTTAAACCAACACAAAGGATGCCCCCACTAAGGGTTAAAAACAGACCATAACTTATACAAATTTTAACTAACTCATAAGGGAAGAGAAATAATAATAAATTAACCATTCCCCACCAGGTAACACAAGCAACAAACAGTCTGCACAGACCTTTCAGTTCAGTTCATTTGTATTTATCAAACCAAGAATCAACAAAAAATACCCACAGTTCAGTAGTCTTTTATTAGTTCCTCAGGTTTTCTTTCAATAAACAAACACTGAGTTCAGCACTTTTTTTCCTACTCAGTTCATCAGAGTTTTCAATAATAATAATGATAATAATAATAATAATAATAATAATAATAATAATAATAATAATAATAATATGCAATAGTTTTTCTTAGTTAGGTCTTTTTTCAATAAAAAACAGAAAAAGAATTCAGTAGTTTTACTCAGTTTAGTTTCATTAAGTTTTGCCTTCTCACAAAACAATGGGAGAGAGGGGGCGGGGCAGATAGCTGGTCAGGCAGACTGACTGACAGTTTGAACAGTCAAGCAGCAGCAACAGAGCAGCTTTCAGCATCCTGTAACCTCACGGAGGACCTGTTAACATTTGGATAACATCCTGATTGTCTGAGGGCTTAAAGTAACCCTACTTTTTTAGTTCCCTGCCACTCGTTGTGGCACCACGCAAGGACACATTTACTCTGTTCCCAGTAACAGAGTAGCACACCCACTGTGACCGGCATCGCGTCACATTTATGCGTCCCCCTATGTGTAAAATCATCTGCCGACAGAATACGGTTTAGATAAGTCCAGGAGGGAAAAAAGGATATAGACCTACGGTTTCATTCAACTAAAGTTCCAACTGGATCAGTCAGTTTTTATTATGAGCATGTTGTCCACATAAATCATCTTCATTCCCAGTTCAGCTCTATGTAAATACACTCACTGTCTGAAATCAAACATTCCCCTGCTTTTTACTTGTTTTCTATGACAGAGTATCATGGAGCACTTTCTAAAAACTTCGCAACACAAGTAGAGCGGTTTCTTTCTCTGTGTGTGTCTCAGTTTTCTGAACAGTGTGAGTGTGTTCATAACATCTGTTACTCAGCAGAGGAACAAACAAAGACTGAAGCACGAGGCTTCAAAATCCCTTCAGCAACCCTCTCCAACCATTCTCACCACATGGATGTGTGTGTGTGTGTGTGTGTGTGTGTGTGTGTGTGTGTGTGTGTGTGTGTGTGTGTGTGTGTGTGTGTGTGTGTGTGTGTGTAGACGTCTGCATCGTAACACTCCTTGATGTGACCTTATTATCACGCTGAGAGATCATCGTCTTCACCAGCAGCTAAACATCTGTTGGACCTGCTGCACCAACACAGAAAAAGACACACACTCTCACACTCAGACGACAACACTGTGTGTTCATGTTCTCTGAAATATAAACCTGAGAACATTTCACAGACTGTCACAAGCACTGAAAAACAACAGGCTCTCGTATCTTCTGCGTTCCCTCCTCACTCACTGTTAGAACAGTGGATAAAGTCATTTTAGTTGCCTAAACTCAACTGCAGCTATATAACACTCAAAAATCTACTGTTAGTCTAACACACATTAATGCAATACATTCCTGGTAACCATAGCTGCCGGTATTTTACCATAATTTTTATTTTATTCTTTTTAATTGTATTAATCCAGAATTAGCAGAAAGACAGCGACCACACTTCACTAAGGATACGGTTAATGAAGGCTGAGCTGAGGACGTGATCACATTTACAACACACTGAAGTACTCAGATGTCCAACATCTTAAAAGGTATTTTAGAAAACCAACAAACTCAAAGCACTGAGCACAGGATGACAAACCTTCCCCTCACTTTCTGAAAAGAGTTTAGCGTACCTTCCTTTAAAATAAGTGAGCTCTGAAGAACTCTATGATTATTTTATCCTGATGAATCCACTCAGTGTCACTCTATCAGGCTCACTGGAAAATACAAATGACATTATATCCACCTTAATTGACCCATAGCTAAGTCCTGCCCTCAAATGTGATGAGCCAATCACAGTGTGTACAGCAATCCCATACACTCAGACATTCCCTGCTCGAACATCCATTGAAATGCAATGCATTTTTTTTTTTTTTTTTTTTGAGATTTCAAGTCTAAAAATGGTCACATGGTGTTCATGGGATAAATGCAACTCTGACACCAGGTATCCTGAGAGGATGGGCGACGGAGTATATTTTTAACCCTTTCATTTTAAGCCACATCTCAACCCAGAAAAGTGTCTTCTTTGGATAAAGTTATGCAGTAGACCACAACATCAACTCGACATGGATAAAATGAACGAGGATGTTTACGTCTGTTCTAAGGTAAATCAACATTGTATGTGAGGCAACGTGTTGTTATTTTTAACACTAAAACCACCACAGCAGTCTGACAGTTTGGGATTTCTCTAACGTTAGCTAATGTTAGCCATAATTGTTAGCTGATGTCTAAACGGCTCTAGTTAAGCTAACGTTAGCTTCTGGAGCTTAGCTTCATTAGCTTATCTGTAATAGCCCAGATAACAAAGGTTGACAAACGTTCTGCTGAATGATTCAATGTCACCTTTGCTCTGGGACCTGTACGTTTTGTCTTGTAACTGAAACTTTTTATGGACCCTTTCAACAGTAAATTGATTAATTTTTCCCTTCAATGTGTAGTTTAGACCCTTTTGATGCCTTCTTTATCAATGACATCTTGCAAAGTGTCTCTGACTCTGACACCTCCCATAGCGCCTGTCACTGAATGTTCATTGTTTGTTGGAGTGAGTAGAGGAGGTGGGGCTTGGCCATGGGTTAATTTGATATGTTTACTCTCTCTTCCTCTATAACTGTTAACCTTTCTCTGTGCAAACTGCAGGCTGCAGAGATTAGTGACATTTTGGAAGGATGGATCAGTGAAAGCACTTTTTTTTCTGCCACAGTGAACAAAGTGTTTCTATGATAGCAGCTTTTCTGTGCTTCTCTGGTTTTCTCTTTTAATCCTCAGCTCTCTGCGTCACAATCAGCCCACCTTCTGAGATCAGGGGTGAATACCAGCGAGCAGAGGGAGGAAGAAACAAGGAAACAAACACAACACACACACACACACACACATTTGAGGTACAAATGAAATGGATCTTGGTACAGGAGGCTGAAAAAAAGAACGGTATAAAATATACGAGTTAAACTTTAGTCATAAAGATACAGGAGATATAAATGTTTGAGAAAAAGCATTAGAGTACTCTTTTATTATGGCACCCAGTGACACAAGAAGATATTTTCAGACTCCTGTGTCATCCCAGTGTTGCTTCATTTTGTCTCCAGCCAACACGGTGATGCAAGTGAAGAAAGGCGAGCAGTAAAATGCACAAAATCGGCAATGCCACCTGGAGACTTGCACCCCAGAATAAATACAATGATTAAACTATAACAAAAAATAACAGAAGGCACACAGGCTGAATAAGATCCCCCAGGCAGGAGAACAGGATTTCCAAAATATAAAAATATTTTATTTAACAATTCAATTAAAACAAGCAGCAGACTAAAGGAGTACATAAGGAGTAGTATGAAGGACCTGCCAAGGAAATAAACCAGAACAGGGCTGGGGCTTACCACGACAGCGGTAACAACAAAAAGGGTGAGGATCCAACTACGCTGCACCCGTGACACAGCAAACAAAAGAAAGTGAGAAAAGGGACCACCACCAGGGAACCGCTGTCGATCCAAAGCCCTCAGCACCTGTCAAACACAAAAGAAAAGAAAAACAAAGTTAATGAACATGCAGCTCTGGCAGCCCTCATACCACAAACAAGAAGAAAAACATTAAACACACTCACACTAACACAAGCAACGAACTAAACAACAAATGACCAAAATGGAACAAAACTAATTTTAAAATAAATATAAACAGCCACTGACTGAAAAGAACCGTAACTACAGCAAATTATGAAAATAGAAGAAAAGCAATTTATAAACACTAAAGCACAAATAATCATAAAACAACCTCAACTACTAAACCAGTGTAAACCAAGCAAAAGACAGAAAATAAACCAACAGGTCAAATAATTAATTAATTTGACTGCCCTTTTAAAACTGGGGCCCAAAGGCGGCTGGTACAAGGCCTATCAGAGGCCGCGCCTGCCTCCAACAATAAACATTTACTGTCAAGTGTTACAGTTGAAGTTTAAGGGTCCTGTATGAACCACGACTGGAGTCCAAACCATAGACTGTATAATTAATGGACGTAGACTCCGCGACGTCATCCGTCTGTTTCTGAAACAGATTTTTGAAGCAAAACGGTCGGCGCGGCCATATTGGAAATGGGGCGGACTGTGAGTCTCCACAGTAACAACCATAGGGCGCTCCACAGTCACGTGATCTGAGCTGTGCCTCTGATTGGACGAAGTGGCGAGCTTAATATTGTGGAAACTGCCGAATTAGAAAAAAATTCACCCCCCGTACAGTGCGTGCCATTAGTGAAATTAGTGATTCAGATGGGAGACATTCTTTGTACCAGGCTGTAAATGTGCTTATTTTGGCCGTGAAAACAGCTTTTTTGGCTTAGCACTTCAGCATTGTCTCATATTATCAGACCGGAGGAGCGTTGCCAGACGTACAATAATTATCATATTTGTACGATAATTATTGTATTTGTACGATAATTGAGCCCTCTGTACGATGTACGATCAATAATTCCAAAAAAGGCAAAATGTACGATAATTTGACAATTTTGTGTGGTTGTTACAGATTTACCCCAGTCTGACGGATTTATCTGTAAACCCTAAATGCATCTTATATCATGTGACGTTTAAGTGTCATTCGTCTCAGAATGATTGACAGCCAATCATGGTCGTAGGAGCTCCGTCAGGAGGAAGTCAGTCAGTTGAGAGAAAAATGAGCACCAAAGGAGAAGAGGAGGGTGAGTGGGAGGATGGCAGGAGGATGCACCAACTTTAAGCCAACAACAGTGATGCTGCGCTCCATGACAGCATCAGATCTGTACCGAAAGAGGTCTGCCCCCAACCCGCAGGATGCAGCAAACTTGGACAGTGACTCAGAGCTGGAGATTGAAGTTTAGGGTAAGCATAATTCATTGTTTGATAAACCTAGCTGAAAGCCCCAAAATGCTCTGCACATTTTTAACAGGCTTCATCATTCATATAGTATAATATCATTACAAATCTAAATAATCTCCTCTTTCTGCTTCTTGCAGAAATTTGCCAAAGACGGGTGTGAAGTGACTGAATTAACGCAGAACGGAAGACGAACGATCAAGGTTTGAAAATCAAGTTTAACAGCTATGTTCAATGCTGTTTGTTTTTGTTTTCACCATTATTCTTTGGGCATTGGAGATTGATGAACTGAAAAGAGTGAACCAGTTTTTATTTAATTTACTTATTTTATCATTTATAAATTTATTATTTATCTGTCCTGTTTACTTTTTGGACTTTTGCACAGTTACCTCTTTTATAATGTTACATGCACAAGTTACAAATGGCAGCAGGCACTTCTTAAAGTATGAGGATATGCAGTTATTATTATTGAAGATAAAGAGAGAGTCGCAGAGTCCACTCAGGGTCAGGGAGAAATTTTTTATTCATTTAATTATTATTTATTTTTTGAAGACTTTTGCATTACCTGAGGGGATACGTAAATATTGCAAGGGGTCAACACAAAGTTCTTCCTAAAGAACCTCTCATCATGACCCTTAAGAGGCTCCAGAGATTAATGTAATGAAGTTATCTTGAAAAGATGTTCATTTGAAGATCACTCTTTTGAGAAAAAAGTTAATGTTGCTGTCTAAAATAAATTTCACTCAGTGAAGTCAGATGGCGCTTTCTCTCTCTCTCTCTCTCTCTCTCTCAGTTATCATGAATACTGTTTCAAATAATGGCCTTGAGGTCTCATAAAGACCTGTCATTTTTTTCAAGGGGCCGTATGAATGTAACACAGCTGAGTCGGAGCCTAGAGCTGCTGATCAGCTCTAGTAAGTGATGTCCATTGTTTTCCACTGTGGCTTTGTTTGACTCTTAAAGTTGAACCTGCTCTGAGTCACCACTTTGTTTGAGATTAATTCAGGCCTCTTTCTCTCTTTCATCACACCATGTTTGTTTTGAGTTTCTTTTAACCAGTTATATTTCCATTGACAGAGGTTGAGGCTCATTATTTCAGTTTTAACACTCGTGTCAGCACAAGGCTGCTTTTACTGTGATTATAGCTGCTGCAGCTGAGCAGTGAGCTGAGCTGAGGTGAGGGAAGAGAGCACAGTTTGTATCACTTAACATCCTACGATTACTTTAAGGAGCTCCCTTCTGGATCTTCAGGTTTTTATGAAACCGGCGTGAAGAAATGTCAAACCTGAGGTGCACTTACCCAGCAGCTAAATTATGTCATGTGTAATTCTTAAATATGTCAGACTGCATGAGCAGAGCTTCCTCTGAAAGGTACGCTGCCAACAGGAGGCTAAACAGAGGGGAGTCTTTATTCCTTCACAACATTAGCTTGACATGCCTGTCTTAATTTTCCCCCTGCAATTCATAAAATGGAGCAAAACATGCCACTTGAGTGGTTACTTGCCTGAGGGAAGCAAAGCAGTGACACCAAAATGTATTATCATGAAAAAGAGATCAGTCAGCACCTCATTACTGAGTCATTCCAGAGTTTTTAGACTGAACATCAACATTTATCAAGTCTGTTTGGTGAAGGAGACTCAGCTGCAGTCTCTGCCTGAAGAAAACATCAACGCTGGTCTTTAAAGTGAAATGCAGCAGCAGAAACACACTGAGAGATGAGGGAGTGGGTTAAAGAGAGCAGAGTGGGCCAGTGTGGGGTCTTCAGTCACTCAGGGACCATCTGGGACTAAAGTCTGGGTCTGTGAACACACTGTTTCAGGGAGCTGCTTTTATGAACACAACTGCCTTGATTTAATGAGTTTACTGCTCTGGATTACTTCTTCAAACATGTGAAATTGCTCTACAAAAAATGCATCAAAGTGTTTCATGAAAAATTTAAATCAGCTTTATGAAGCCTGGAAGAAAGCCAACACCACCACTTACTGCATTCTCAACCCACTTATTCTTTACAAGAGAGATTTTGTTATTCTCTCAGGTCTTTTACTGAACGCCATGCTGACCTGAGTTAATCTTTGTGGAACATTTGTCATCTATGAAGATTATAACTGTCTCTTATCTGTTTGAGGTTCTTTCTTGTTGATCTGTTTTCCCAGCTCACAGTCAGATTTATTCAGAATTATTCTGAATGAATTATTATCACCTTTTTGTAAAAATGCCCACCAGATATTCGCTTTGTATTCTCATATTATTCTGGAATAAAAGAAAGTTTGAAAAAAAATCTGCCTCAGTTGATCTTGATCGATGAAGTAACAAATAACAACAAATGTTTTCCATAACTTCCTCTTATTTATTTATTTTTTTACAAGTTATTTTCTTGCTTGAATGGGTTAGATGCCCTCTTGCCAGTGTTGTAGTCGAGTCACCATGGCTTGAGTCCGAGTCAAGTCTCGAGTCCTTAGTGTTCAAGTCCAAATCCAAGTCAAGTCCAAGTCAAGACCTTTCCACCTGAGTCAAGTCCAAGTCAAGACCCAAGTACCTTAGCCCAAGTTCTAGAAAAGTCCCCACAGCCAATGTCTTAGTCCTCAAAGTTGAGTCTGGGCCAAGATCCCAGCTGCTCTTTAGCGCTCCACTTTTAGAATGCCTAAGAAATGACATACAAATTAAACATTTCTCCATTAAACATAATTAACACAATTTTCACCATTTCAACAGAACTTTATTCACTGACCCTGACAGATGAATACAAATGTCAGCAAGAGGTGCTGTGGGTTTGTTGTTTTATTTTACAAACGTCAAAAGAATAAAAGGTTAAATTAAGAAGAATGTGTCTTGTGCTTTTGAGTGAGTCGATCCAAGTCTACTTTGGGCAGTTTGACACTGCTTTTCAAGTTGGGGGTTCACTCAGCAAAGGTACAACAACTAGTGCTGCACAATTATCGCAATCGCAACCGCAATCGCAATCGCAATGTCAGCACGTGCGATTACGTAACCGCAAAACATGTGCGATTGTGCGATTATTAAAAAAAAAGTGTTAAAAAAAAATTGAGCGTGTGTGTGTGTGAGTGAGAGAGCGAGCGTAAGATGATGACCAATTAGTCACTGTTTCAACTGGTCATGTGACCACCTGTCCCCCTGATACGGCAGGTCAATCAGACAACATGGAGGACGAAGAAGTAAGTGAGGCTCTCGTGGCAAAAAGAAACTCTTCCTCTGTTATTTGGCGTTATTTTGGTTACCGGTTGAATGACACTGAGCAAAAAGATGTTATTTGCAAAACATGCAAAGCAAAAGTGGCTACACAACAAATTTATACCAGCACCTGAAACAGCACAGGGACGAATATGAGGAGTGCAAGCAGCTCAAGCAGCTCCGAGTTCAAGTGACCCCCAGCGAGCCTGCAACTTCCCAAGCAAGCCAACAAAGCACGCTTCCACAGGTGTTTGGGAGCATGACACCGTACGAAAAGACGACACGAAGACACAAAGACACAAAGCCATCACTGACGCCATCACTAACTACTCGCTATTTGAATTAGTGGTGGGACTTTGTCGCGTTAATCCGATAATTAACGCAGGGGAAATTAACGGCGTTAAAAAAAAATGACGCATTTTATCGTATTTTATTTTATAGTCTATATCACACAGAACGGTTCTCAGTGCACGAGTTTCTGGCAGACAGATTATAGCGACGCACTGAGTGATGAATAACACTGATGACAGCGCCTTGCTTAGCTCGGTGGATGGAAAATTTACTTTTAAAAAACAGTCGGATGGAAGCCTGGATTCACACATAAATCCGTGAGTGGGTCCGTCAGCGTGAGCCAATTCACACTGCATCCGTCTCAGGAGCGGAGCGCAGCTCAGCGTACTCATAGCAGCTGGATACACAAGATCACAGGAGAACCACATGTTCCTGCAGGAATCAGACCCATGACAACTACTTTCATGATATTTAGTATGTTAAACTCACCTGCCCTCCCAGAGCTTCATTAATTCAGTCCTTCCCTTTTAGTCTCTGTTGGTGTCCTTATATAAAGGATGTGTTGTATTGTATATAATTACAAGGTTTTCCGCCTCCAATATAAACTTTTCCTCGTCCATGGCGTCAGATTTCCTCTGGGTCTGACCCGCTGATGACTGCTGGCCCTGTGCCAGTGTCGAAGTTTTGATATACGAGGATAATGTTAGGATCGACAGGCTGAACATGGTGCTTTATTTTGAAAAGACCGGAAACTCTGATTGTTTTTCGTGTCTGTTTTCCTGTTTGGTACGATCTGCTCTGCGGAGATTGACGCGTTTTCAAAAAAACATCTTTTGAGCAAAATAAACAGGATTTTGTAGTTTAAACTTCTGTATGTGACTATTCAATGATTTAGTCTTCTACCAAAATCTGTTTGAAAAGTGTTGCTTCTGATGTTGAATATCGATGTGATTAAAATGTGATTAATTACGATTAATTAATTACAAATGGCATAATTAATTTGATTAATTTTTTTAATCAAGTCCCACCACTAATTTGAATACAAAAAAAACAGCACTGTTGTGCTGTACACTGTTGTTTGTATACAGCAAGTTTTGGATATTTTGAGAATTAGGACACAATTAAAAATTCTCAGTAATCCATCTCTGCCTTTTTTTCCCCCCATGATAACTAAGCAAGTCAGTAGACTCATGACACAACTTTTTTTTTTAATTAAATCGCAAGCACAATCGCAATCATAGTATTGTCCACCTAATCACAAATCGCAACTTTTTCCCAAATCGTGCAGCACTAACAACAACTTGACAGTAAGTAACATGCAAAACTCAAAAGAGGCATCAAACAATGTAAACTTGATACTTAAGTCGGCCGTAGTACCACTTCAGATATGTGAATCCACTGGCATCGGACTCTCCTTCTGCCAAGGCTGAAGAGCCTGCACTGCTGATTACTGATCAGCTCCAGCTGTGCAGTCTGCAGCACGGGAACCACAGTGCCAACTCAGGGTGTTACAGCCTCCTCAACTTAAATGAATGAACCAAGACTCGTCAACAAAAAGGAGACCATAACACATAAAGAAGGACGCCAGAAAAGAGTTTGCAAAAATAAACCCAGAGGCTTTATTGACATAAGAGCTTTAATGTAAATCAATGAACCAAATAGAGCTGAAGACCCCGGCAAAAAAGAACAAAAAGGGAAAGGTGCCGACCCAGCCGCGCAACGGGCTGTCGTGCCAGCCTCTCTCCCCAAACTCAAACTAAATTACCTCAAAAATCTATGTAAGTAAAAGGGCGACAACTGGACCACCGGGATCTCCAGCCCAAACTAAAGCAACAAACTAAAATAACAAAGATCAACAATGAAACATGTTGATTGTACCAAAAGTAAAAATAAACCTGTGGGGAAAAAAAGATTTCCTTAAACAATGGAAAAAGGAGAGAGACAAGGAAGCAGAGGAAGAGAGAGGGAGAGAAAACAAAAGGGGAGAGGCTGTGGCAACTGGCCACACGTAACACAGGGAAGGGAGGGGGGAGAGGGGAAACGGTGCTCCACACAGCATACGAGGATCATCACATTCCCAGCTCTGTCGTTTTATCTCACAGATGTTTCTGCGGTTTTGGTGATCTCAAGTTCAGGTGGTGTGGAAGCTCGTCAGGAGTAATCTTATAAATCAAACAGTCATGGCAACATTGTGGGATTATTTTGTCTGCAAACAGCTAGAGTTAATAAGCACTTGTATAGGCTGACAAAAAGGAGAGGTGAAAAACCCTCAATACATTTCTACAGGACAGAAGAAATAAGACACAGAGTGTGTCACAGTAAACAGGAACAGGAGGAGCAGAGCCAGCAGCATTAATTAAGTGATCCCAGGTTTTCTTACACTTTGTATTTTCTGGAAATAAATAAATATATATATATTTTTTTTATCTCACTCTACATTCAGGTTACAGTTTACACACCTGCATGAAACACCTGGGTAAAATCTTTGGATGTTTGTTACCGTAGTGATAATTGTCAGTTTGCAAACACCAACTTGATGAGGAGGAAGCTTTTTCACAAACACTGAAACAAACATGAGGGTCTCAGTGGATGATGAGGGGATTCACGCAGTGCATGTTCTGCATGTTTAAACAGGGGGATTTATATCATCATGCAGAACATTTATAAACCCTCATAGGCTTTGGTTGTTTGGGTCGTATATGGAATAAAAAAAACCTGTAGCTGGCCACGCAGCTGTGTAAAATCTAGAAATGAACATAAGTTTTAATATCTTACTAAATTAATCAACTTATTTTTCATTCATAAAGAACCCTAACTCCAATCCTAAGGTAAAAATAAGCATCAGTACCTTGATCAACAGCAAGGTTATGATAATAAAACTGTCATGTCTGTAAAGTTTCTGTCATTTAGCACGTTCTGGTTTCATGTTTTGGTTTCCTGTTTCATTTTGAAGTGTCTAACTCTTGTCTCTGTCTTCTAGATTTGTTCCTGTCTGCCCTGCCCTGTCTGTCACACCTGATTCCTGATTGTTCTTCCCAGCTGTGTGTCATCCCCCCTCATTACCTCTTGTATTTAACCTCATGTCTCTCACTGTCTCATCGCCACTTCATTGCACTTCATAGTCCTCATCCCAGCCTTGTTTTCATAGTCAAGCCTTGCCGATCTTGAACCTTGTTTCGTCTTGTTTAGCCTTCCTTGCCTCTTGTTTTCGGATACCTCTGCCTGTCTGACTACCTCCTTTGTGTACTGAACTTTGAACGCTTTATTAAAACCCTTTGTCTTCAGATCTTGGCTTTGAGTTTTGCATTTGTGTCCTCACCTGGTTCATAGTTCATGACATTAACAGCCTTGTATATTTTACAGATTCATCTGCTTATGAATGAAAATCATCAGCAGTGATGCTGAAGCTTTAGAAGAAAGTAAACATGTGCAGACTCTGATCAGGATGAATTTATTCGATGTTTTCAGTTAAAGATGGTGAATTATGTAGTGTATAGATCATTCCAGAAAGTCTTTCCCTGTCAGAAGTATACGTTGCCCTTGTGAGAAGTTAAAAATCAATAAAGAAACCAAGGACGCACAAACTAATGCATTTATGATACACTCTCACTAACTCTGCAGTCATACGGAGCTCTCTGACTCCTGCACAGTGATCTGATCGCAGAAAGACCAACACATCCATCTCTGTCACACACTGACTGCCATGTTAATAGTCTAAACACACACACTCACCCGCCAATGTGTATTGTAAGTACTCTCATCTCCAGTCCCGTGTTTTGGTGTATTAGATGGACCCCCCTCTCCACTAGTTCCACAAAGATGTGAATCAAAAAATTCTATCTTGAGCTCTACTGTGAGAATCTCACTTCAAAACTCACAACACAACACAAATGAAAATACAAAAACCTGACAACTTGCTTCATTGTCAGGACATTGATAAAGAATACCTAAACCACGCCCATCACAAAAATAGTAATATTTAAAATTATAAGGACAGTGGTTATACAACACACAAAGTAGCGCAGTTTTCAGAGACAGGAGTTTAAGAGAAGTTTGAGACAAAGGCTCAGGAGGAGGTCTAATTAAAGCGCGCAGCACCAGGGGCAGATCCCACTGCGGTGCGATAGGGCGCGTGACCGGTCTCTGTCTCCTCACTCCTTTAAGAAAACGCTTGGTCAGAGGATGCACAAACACGGACCTCTCCCCAAAGCCTTCATGGCAGGATGAGATGGCTGCGGCATAACATTTAACTGTAGACAGAGCAAGATTCCTGTCTACTAAAACCTGGAGAAAGGTCAAGACCTGAGACAGAGGACACGAAGTGGGATCCATGTCTCTCTCCACACCAGCGCTAGAAACCTGCCCACTTAGCTGCGTAGCAGGCTATAGTGGAGGGAGCCCTAGCACCCTGAATGGTCTGTACCACAGCGGGAGGAAAACCTAATCTTTCAAGGCGCTCCCGTTCAGGGGCCAAGCCCACAGGCGCTGGCCCAGCACGGGGAATTGCAGGATTTCCCCTTCCAACTGGGAGAGCGCATCTCTGCGCCATGGGAGGCGCCAGGGCTTCCCCGATAGCAGATGGACCATTGACGGAAACCATGACGCGCCCGGTCGTTCTGGAGCGATTAGAATGACCGTCAAACGCTCCTCTTGAACGCGAGCCAGAAGACGAGGGATCAAAGGGACCGGGGGGGAAGCGTAAAGGAGAGCTCTGGGCTAAGGCTGTTGGGCGAATGCATCCACTCCCAGCGGCGGAGCCTCCTGTGCGCTCATAGAGAACCACAGAGCGCACTGAGCGTTCTCCCATGAAGCGAAAAGATCCACTTTCGCCCCCCCAAACTTCCTCCATAACATCTGAACGAGAGAGGTATTTAACTGCCACTCGCTCGGACAGGGGCCTCCACGTGACATGAGATCCGCGGCCCGGTTCTGTCTCCCGGGAATGTAAACTGCTCTGGTGGAGCGTAGATTTACATGAGACCACAGCAGCAGGCTCCTGGCTAATTCTAGAAGCCTCGCCGAACGCACACCGCCCTGGCGATTTATGTATGCAGCGGTGGTTGTGTTGTCCGTCCTCACAACCACATGCTTGTCTCTGACCAGATGGAGAAAGTGAGTCAACACTTTTAGCACTGTGGACAGCTCTAGGCAGTTTATGTGAAGTGACGGAGGGCATGGCCATTCTCCTCTGACAGCATGAGACAGGCAAACTCCGCCCCACCCGGAGAGAGAGGCGTCTGTGAACACCGAGATATGTGACGTAACTCTTCCGAGGGGAACCCCGGCTGACAGAGCTCGAGGGGTTTTCCAATACATCAGATCTGACGTCAAGGAAGGAGGGACGACCAGCATATCGATACAAAGCCATCCAAACCATCTCTGGAGCTTCCTCATGTGAAGGAGACCCAGAGGGACAACTACGTGACTCGCAGACATCATGCCCAGCAGACGCACCGCAGTCAGAGCTGTCACTGCTCTGTGAGGGGAGACGTGCGAGAGGAGGGAAACGAGGGATTCCCGCCTGTCCGGAGACAGCTTCGCTTTCATGGCCGAGGAATCCAGTTCCACACCCAGGTAAATGATCGACTGGGATGGGAGAGGAGAGCTTTTCTTCCAGTTTATGGAGAAGCCCAGTAGAGACAGGTGCTTCACCAGCTTCACTGTGTGGAGCGCTGCGCGCTCCTTCGAATGTGCCATCACAATCAGGTCGTCGAGGTAAAATAAAACCCTGACGCCTTCCCTGCGTTGCGGCTCCAAAGCGGTCTCCACGCATTTGGAGAATGTCCACGGGGCCAGAGAATAACCGAAGGGTAAACGGTTGTACTGATATTGAATCCCCTTGAAGGAGAAACGCAGGAATTTCCTGTGTTTGGGGATGATGGGGACATGAAAGTATGCGTCTTTTAGGTCGATGGATGTGAACCAATCGCCGTGACGCACGCACTCCAGCACATGCTTCACTGTTAACATGTGGAAGGATCTTTTCATTATGCTCGTTGAAGAAAGACAGGTCGAGAATCGGTCTCATCCCGCCCGTTTTCTTCGGAACCAGGAAGTAACGAGAGTAAAACCCTTCGTTCTCCTGACCGGGAGGAACTCTGGAGATGGCACCCTTTGACAGCAGCTCTGACAGCTCTGTCGTTAACGCCGCTGTCTCTGCGGGGGCTGACATCACCGTCTCCAGCACTCCGGTGGACGGAGGGGGAGGACAGGAGAATTGCAGAGTGTATCCCCGATGAATCAATCTGCTCATCCATTTGTTCAAAGAGGGCAGATTTTGCCACGCTGAGAAGTGTTCGGAGAGCGGGCGAGCAGACATCTGAGGAGCCTGATCGGTCATAACTGACAGCCACGTTACAGCCCTCTCCGCCGCTGTGTGATCCGAGCGGTTCTGTTCGATCGGCACAGCCCATGGGAGGGCAGAGGCGAAAGGGCCACGGAGCAGGGAGTGGACCAGTGTTTATCTCTACATCTGGGCACTCCGGCTCCGAGTCTGGTTCGTGCCATGGTGAAAAACCACCACTTATCTGCACCGAAGGATGAGAAGTGGGGATTCCACACAATGGCAGACGCTGTACAGAAGATTTTTCACATTTCTGAGGGGAAAAAGCGTTTCTGCTCGTGAAAATGTATGAGAGAACATGAACAGCATTAGCAACTAAGGGGTGTGTGTGCTGTGATGCATGAGAGGTGGGGTCGTGTGTGCATGGATCAACTGTTAGGAGCTCAGAGGAGTCAGGAACAGAATGATTTGCAGGAACTTGCTCTGAAACAACAGATGGTTGGCTCTTAAAAGAGCCGTTGTTTTTAGGAACACACACGAACCCGGCGCACCTTCATTGCTTCCGCTGCTTCCGCGGAGGCTCCACGGGTGGGTTGATCCAGGTGCAAGCCGCATGTCTGGTTCTGGAAGCCTGACGACTGGAGAAAACCGATGAGGCCGCCGGAGGGGGAACCCCGGAGCAGGAGGAGGCCGGGAGGAAGGAGCAGGAGGAGGAGGCGGAGACGCAACTGTAGCAGTGGCTGTGGGGCGTCTCTGCAGGTGCGTGTCCCGACGATTGCGTCGGGATCTGGACGCGGCGCTCCATGAAGTGTGCTTCTTCACTCTCTCCGCTTCTTCGGACGCCATCTGGAAATGAGAAATGGCTTCCTGGAGGAGCGACCCAAAAAGTCCATCGGGACTATAGGGGCCGTCCAAGAGAGAGGATTTCACAGAGTCGGGGAGACGCGATATGCTAAGCCAGATATTCCTGGCTATCATAGCCTGCCACGCCATAGAGCGGGCGCCCGCCCCTGCCACGGCGGCACCTTAAAGCAGCCCCAACTCGCAGTGTCGGCCCACCTCCTCTTTCAGTTCGTCCAGGGTGACGTCAGGTCTCTTGGCAGCCTTTTTTAAGGAGGCGAAGAGGAGTGACAGGTTGTTCACCGCCGCGACAGGCTGTACGTTACATTGGTGTGAGCGATCTGCCAGGCGGGCTGTCACCTGATCCTGCTTGGAAGGAGGAGTCGGTTTCCGGTGACCGAAGAACTTGGCGTCCGGTAGCAGGATGGTGGCGATGCTATTCTCCAGTGGGGGAACAGCAGGGAGACCCTTGTCGGTCAGGCCCTCCAACATGGTGACTGGTGAACCTCATGACCGGGGCCTTTGCAGAGGCTGGAGAGTTAAAAGCAGGTGTGATATACTGCTGAATGGACGGCATTACCGGCCACACAGGAGCCCGCTTTGGAGGACGAGGGACAGTGATGTCCATGGAGCCCTCTGCCCGAGGGGGAGACGCCGCTGGTGGCGGGATGCTTTCTCGCTCAGCCGCCGTCCGGATGAGCTCCGGCTGCAGATTGCAAACATCCAGAAAAGAACGATGCGAGGAAGACCGCATTGGCGGAGGCCCCGCGTCGGATCTCTAGCCAATAGAGGGTGCAGCTGCACTGGAAGCCATGCTGCAGACCTCGTGCTCATCGTCGACGGAGATGGCCTCTTCAGGATCGCCATGGTATGCCCCAGCCGTCCAGCTGTTGTCATCTTCTGCTCCCTTATGTTTAAGAGCGGCGAAGAATTCTGCCCTCCGCTGACGTTCCAGAACGGGCAGAAAAGCGCAGGCGGCGCAGGTGGCCCGCTCAGTGAGGGCGAGGACGGCGTGATCCTCCCCGAGACAAGTCTCACATTGGTGATGACGGTCAGAAGGAAGAATGTAGCCGATGGAGCATCCAGGGCACAGGCGAATCGTGAGGTGAGACGAAGTCATCTTCTTGATCCGTAGTAGCTTCTTCTCTTCAGGTAGACTGCTCTTATGCTGAAGAAAAAAGGGGAGCAGATATCTGGTCACGCAGGTATGATATACCTGATATGCGGACCTGATAGGGGCCACTGTGTGGACACACTTGGCGCGAAAGAAATCTTCAGGACTGCGCATGCGCGAGGGATAAACCCAATAGCGATAGCTCTTAGAGGGCGAAGCCTATATGACATAGAACTCATTTTTATCTTCATGTGATTTACCATGAAGTTCATGGGGTTTTGGTTTCTTCTGGTTTTTTTTGCCCTTGTTCTTCCCTGCAAAAATGAGTTAATAAAAACAAAGTCAGTGTTAACCAGAACTATTCCAGTTACAGCTTATAAATCCACAACTCCAAAGAAAGGTTAATCAATTTAAAATGGTTTTAAAAGAAAAACTGGTGATGATTTCAGGTTGATGAATGTATAAAGGGCAATTCTAAGACCAGATATCAAACTGAAACAAGGAATCTTTGAGTGTCCTTTGCATATCTCTTGAACTGTTTATCTCGTTGACTCACTTAACAAGTGCACTGCTGGGGAAAAGAGGGAGTGCAATTCCCTTTGTAATAAGTAACACTAAATGAAAAGCGCACAAATGTTTTAGAGGGAAAAATAGGACATTTTTTAGACCAAACGCATCCACTCAAATCCAAACTTCAGGCACAAAAAAAGGAACAATTTAGGAGCCCAACATGATCGATCCATGCTCTTTTTAGCCCTTGTATTACTTGAAAGGAGAAAAGAACATGCATATACTATTGAACCTATCATTTAAAGCATCTTTTCATGTTTGAATTAGTTTCCTTCATATTGTTGTTGAACACTTATTCACAACTCACATCAAGTGGACTAATTTTTCTTCAAGTTTTAAAAGTGACTGGATGCAAAGCAATCAGCCCATTGCTGAATAGCAGATCTTCTTCAGTATTAGGCCTTATATAGGAAGCAGTGTTACTACTCTGGACACTGATTTTCATTTTCAGCAACTTTTCTCTTAACAAACACAGCACTGCACTGATAATGACAGCGAGAGCGTTCAAGACCTGACCCTACTGACACAATCTCTCTTCTCTGTTATGAACTTATATCTGTTTTGTTAAGCATCTTTGAGTTTCTTTACAAAGTGCTATATGTATAAAAGACAATGAGGACTGTGTATTTACACCCTCCATGACGTAACTATTTTGCTTCTGAAAACAACACGATTTCATTATCAGTATTTGAAGAGAATCAAGTCACCTGGTCAGTGTCTTCTCGACTCTCAGATGTTAGAGGCAAGTGTGGGTGATCTGCTTCATTTGAGACCTTGTGCAGATAAACAGAAAAATGTTGTTTAATGACTAGAAACAAACAACAGGACTCTACCTGTTGAAATGTAGTGCCTCAACAACATATGAACAGTGAGGACCGTCAATACACACAATGCTACAGACTGTCCTCTCCATTCATCATGTCCACAACATGCTGCCCCACAAGTATCCTGCTCTACTCCTTTGCCTCGTGTTGTGCGTGCGTATGATCGGAGCTACATACTCGCTCTAAACCGAGTAGTAAAAATTAGAAATATTGAAAAAAGCAAGGCTGTCAAAATTAAAGCAATAATCAGATTAATCCCATCATTGTGTTAAAAATTTTTAACTCGATTATCTCATCTGCTGTGCAGAATGACTCAAAATCCTTAAAATGTCACTGCCAACGCATTTTGGGCAGTTTGTCCAAGTAGACTCGAGTACAAAAAGTAATTAAATAAATAAAGAATAGTGGACCAACATGAAGTATTATGCACACTCTGCAGAAAGTAGTTTTCTTTTCTCCTTCTGGGCTTTATTAAGTCTACTGCAGACATGTTAACACGATTGCCAAGTGGATTGCAACGAACTAAAAACCCATTAATATCGTTGAGGACATGTTTTTTACAAAGGTTTTGCAAGTTGCCTCTCGAGATGCATTGTACAAGTCTCCATCAAGAAGCACATGTTTTTTTTTTTTTTTAACGTGAACTGTTTATAGTGTTTAATAAACCCGTATGTTCAAAAATATTTCCTTGTTTGAGTCTGTTTGGTCATGCAAAATGAAACTTGATTGATATCCACATTAACCCTGAGATTAACCTGATTCAATATTTTAATTGTTTGACAGCACGACTGAAAACGATACTCAAGTCAATTGTAGTATTTTGATAGATATTTCCCTTGGGCTTAGTTAAGTCTATAGAAACTGTGTGATTAACCATGTTTAATCACAGAATAGACGTGATTAATTTGATTAATTTTTTTAATCACTTGACAGCTCATCTAGATAAGAATGTAGAGTCTGGACATCTTTTGTGAAGGGCAGCGACAAAGGGGCGTTGATGCCATCTTGCCTCGTACACTCTGCTGAATGTGTGAGCATCTTTTGCTCCTGCGTATTCACTCTGAACATTTGCACGGCTTTCAACTAGCATTGAAATTTTGATAGGCTATGTCCAATTATGAGTGCCAGACTTGGGCACTTGTAGACTTTGGGGTTTCATCGTCATATCCTGCCACCTGTTTTGCTGCTTGAACAACATGCATGGTAACACACTCCATGGTACAGGCATCAGATTTGCTTGCAGAAGAGACTTTATCTTGCACCATGTTGTTTAACAGTTTCCACAAGTTTTCATGGACCCCAGTTGGGGAAGGAGCAGCAAATCCACACATGGCTTTGCCAGGTTTGGTTGGCTTGAACTTGCAGTTCTTCATGTGCAGCCAAAGGATTTTCTTGGCTAAAAAGGCCTGACAATAGTCACAGTGCATGAAATGATGTGCCTCAGATTCCTCTTGTGGTTGCAATAGAAGAACAAAAGCTACAGCACCAGAATTTATACTTAGACATTGTGTGCAAAGTTGCCCCTATTTCCTACATGTCCCAGATGCATACGTCTTTCTTTGGGACCTTGTGGAAGAGACACAGTCGCAGCAACCTCTGGCTCATCATGATGAGCACGCTCGAAATGCCATTTTCAAACCTGATTGTTTACAATATAAACAGTGTTGTTTTTTTGTTGTAAACTCTTGATCCATGATTTTTCTTGCACACAGCAGGTATGGCAAGTGATTCAGATACTCCAGTATGAAGTATAGGAACAGGCAGATCAGGCGTGAGCTTCAGCGATTGATAACATAAACTATATAAAAAAAAAATCCTGCCGAGAACGGCAGCTGTTAATCATCAGACTTGAACACAAAGCAGCCTAATAATATCTTCATATATCCACAGCATACAGATTTGAGAAACATTTCTACGAGGTGTATTCATTTTTAAAGTTTGACTTTAGTCCATTTGGAATGAAGGGGGAGACAGAGGTTTTGATGTGTACTGCAGTACTTAGTTGTTTTTGTACAGCATTCATATAAAATTATTAAATAATCTCCAATAGAATGCTTTGAAATGTGTTTAAAATATATACAGCTTATGATCAGATTTTAGTTGTGGTTTCCCCCTGATATCCATGGCGTTGTTAGTACTTCTGTATGCACAGTTGAACGCTAAAGCGATCGCATTACAACACTCTCTCGAATCTACGCTACTGTGATTGGCTGAACTGGGGAGAGACATCTGATTGGCTACAGACATTTCCCTGTTGAAAAAAATGCAAAGCGCATCAGTGGAGTCTCAAAAATCCACACACAAATGCAGCGAGGTCCACAAATGAAAAGCAGCTCGTAAATGCGCCGTATATTTGTAAAATTTACTATTAAATATATATAAAACAATAAACATTTGTGTGTGAATCAGAAATACATTTGTGAGTTTTGTTTTTTTATTTGTGGATTTATTTACATTTGTGTTGAAGGATATATTTTTGTGTGCCAGTCAGAAATACATTTGTGAATCCTTCTGTGTGCATTTGTGGATTTTGAGACTCATCTGACTCCATAGACTGGCATGCAGTTTTTGAGCGTCACATAGTTTGGGGTGTGCTGTTATGACTACTGAAAAGAAACTACATTTCACCCATTCTTATTTATAGCATTTCAGTCCCAGGCAGCCTCAAGCAGTCAGTCACTGTCCAGGTGAAGTCAGTTAAGTCTTTAAGGGCTCAGAGTTTGAAGGACTTCTAGATTCAGACACAGCGTCTAACATGCTTCCTGTGTTCTCTGTGATCAACCATCCTGAGCTCTCTGAAACTTTTCCTGTTTCAAAATGAAGACAAGCCTGAAACATCTCTGTGTCACTGGCAGCTATGTTTTAACTTGTTGTTGGTTTAACGGTTTTCAACACTAACAGTGATGTTTGGACCAGAAACATCTCATGAATTTCATGTTTTATGCTCCATGAGGAAGGGAATCTTCACACTCACACACCGTACAAACGAGGCTTGATTACAGGGTGAATTCATTTATTTTAGTCAGACGTACACACTACACCTCTTGTATGAACTTCCACACACAGCTGCAGTGACTCAGGAGCATGCAGGAACACATTTGTCATTGTGGCAGCTTATATTTCATGCATGGAGCTGTCAGACAGCTTTCTGTACACACACTGGAGATCCACTTATAGCCCCAACAAACACTGATTCACACACACTAACACACACACACACATAGCTCAGGTATTAGAGTATTAACTGTACAGCAGTGTACCCGTGTAACTCAAGTGGACAGTCTATTGGAGCGGAGAGCGGATCTTTCCTCGGTATAAGTCATTGTAATGAACTCCAGCAGACCTCCCTACAGTCCCATACGTCAACACACTCAGCAGTGTTTCAGCTCTGAGAGACGGAGTGGAGCTGTGAAACTGTTTGTCCTGATAAAGAAGTGTTTGGTGAATACAAAGAGCTACTTTAAATCTAATTAAACAGGTTAAAAAATCTTTGTGTTGTATATTTCACAGCAGCAGCAGACTTTTACTCTCAAGGTCTGAACAATCTGCATTTTACTTTTAAAAGCAACTAAATCAATTTGTTTTATTCAGAGGTCTGAACTTTAAATGAATGCATTTTTGCAGAAGGAACTCTGTTCTCTGTGTCACCACCTCACTGATCTCTCTTTATATCCCTCGATCAGGCTGTTATCTCCTATTTAGCATTAGCAATCATGTAGAGTTAAGACCTGCTAATCAATTAGCTCACCAACAAGCTGAAGAGATAGAAGAACACAATTGAGAGAGCAAAGAGGGCTAATACAAGGCTCCAAACCGTTGATCTAATCCAGTGAAATACGTTTTAAAACTATCTTACAATTTTAATATGGCAAACACTCCAGGAGACAAACATGAAGTTAAACATTATAAGAAATAAAGATATCAGGGAGGGAGAAAAAATCAGGAAGAAGATCTTAATGTTTTCAGGGTTATGGCTTTTACAGACATGGAGGTAACTTTGCTGTGGGAATTATTTTTTTGATAGTATCATTCCGTGCTTCTTATCAGCTCAAACTTAGTCTTTTGGATCCTCTGAAATCTACAAAAGAGACCAGGAGAGTGGACGAAGGGAGAGGAAGAAGGACATGAGAAGAGCATGGAAGTATAGAGAAAGAATAAAGAGCAGAAAGAGGGAAAAGTAGACACATTGTTAGTGAGAAAGAGTGAAGAATGAAGAGACAGGAATGGAAAGTGGGCACATTTGAAATTCTCCTGCTGTAGTCCATCACAGTGTGGATTGGACACGGTCCACTCAGTCTTAACCCCAGTTTGTCCAGTGGGAGCGAGACAATGAGTTTAAGCCTTTCTGGCACTTTAACATGTCTCCATGATGCCTTAGCTTCTCTACACTTCACGTCTCCCTCTCTCTGTTCTCTCTCAATTTGTGCTGAGCTGCTAACAACAGCAGCAGAGCTCCATCCAGCCTGTATCCACCATTAGCATGGAGGTAGAAGTCATGTTTGAACACCCAGAGACAGCTGAGTGTGGAGTGGAGTGTGTGAGTTAGGGGGCAACAGGGTGGTCCAACCTACAACGACACCAGTGAGGTCATTAATTCGACCCTACTTTGAATCTGCAGGGGGAAACTCCTGCTGTAGATTTCAGGTTTGGTGTCTTTACTCTGGCTCCTCTTCCCAGCTGACCATCAGCTAATAGCACGGTAACTTCCTCTGGTGTGTTTATCACAAACCTCCTCCATGGTGCTGAGCATCCACATGCTCTCTCTCTATGTTTCTCTGAAAACTTTCAGAAACATTTAGATGATGGCTAACCCTGGCTACC
Organism: Labroides dimidiatus; assembly: GCA_030710495.1. Taxonomy (NCBI): domain Eukaryota; kingdom Metazoa; phylum Chordata; class Actinopteri; order Labriformes; family Labridae; genus Labroides; species Labroides dimidiatus. The sequence goes on along the minus strand of CM061150.1, from coordinate 30,088,284 downwards.
TACATTGAGGCTATGCTGAAATGTTCATTAATATGCACTTTCCCTTTAAATAAATAAATAAATAAACATGGCTGCTCAGACCAGCAGTAATCTACAGTCAGAAAACCTACAGCCGGCTGAATTACTGCACACTCTACGACGTCTGTGTGATCATCCAACAGCTGAGCTTTGGAAGGAGAAGTGAGCTTCAATGTGATCTGTTTGTCCATCCAATCAAGAAGCAAGTGGCTGCCATCTTGTCCATGTGGGACCAACACAATATGGACATGAAAGCCGGCTGTGAGTGTCGATCCAAATCTGAGCGTCTTGGCTGCATCGTGTGAGACGACCATGCCAGTGAGCCGGATGGAGAGAACAGAAATAGCTCCGGATCAGGAATGGCTTTGATACAATGATCTCAGAGCACCCAAAGGACACACACACACACACACACACACACACAAACACACACACACACACACACACACACACACACACACACACACACACACACAAAGGCAAACAAATTACAATGTGAGCCAAAAGAACCAAAACAACATTTCAGCTCAAGCTGTTCTTCCCCAGCAAACTGTGCCAGGAAGTTGTTTTTCAGTCTCTAAATTCTCTTCTCACACTTCTTGTACCCTGAAGTAGGATTTGTGGTTAGCAGGGTGAATTCTGGGTTAGAGGCTGTTCACTTATTCAGTTAAATCCTAGTAAAGTATTTAGTTTCCAAGATTTTACAACTCTCGCTGTCACATTTATTTAATTTGAAGGAAACAAGCTGGTAATAATTTTTTTATCTCTACTTCAACAAGAAAACAACTGCAAAATCATGTATCTACATCTTAACCTTAACATGTCATATGAAGATGACATTTTTAACATATCCAATAACATCCTTACTGGGTTGAATGTCAGTGTCATCAGGGTTATGTGTTGTCATAAAATACAGTAAACTCACTACAGAGACACCTCTAAAAGTCCTATTATTGGTGCTTCAATGTACAAAGCATAGTGGACACAGCTAGGCCGACCAGTAAAATTAAAACTGTGGTGTACTGAGAAATAAATAAGCTTAATGGGAGTTGGATTTAAGCAACTCTTTAATTTAACACTAGGGCTGCCACGATTAGTCGACTAGTCACGATGACGTCGACGATCAAATTCGTCGGCGACTTATTTAATAATCGACGTCGTCGTTTTAATATTTTTTTAAACTTTATTTTTCCCTCTAAACTGCCGCTGAACCTGTACCTGTCTCATCTGCTGTTCTGTCCGTGACGCATACGCACAGAAGTGGTAACCGGGGTAACCCGTGATGTCACTGGAAACGTTATGCTCAACAGCAGTGGTCCCCAAACTACGGCCCGGCCCCCTGAACAATACCAGAGACGCATTATGATTTTTTTTTTCGGTGCCAAGTTTCGGTACCCAAAGGGTTAATAATGCCGCCGGTGATTCGCTGTAACGTTACACATGGTTGTGGTATGCAGGAAGGTGTTGCCAAATTAGCGTCTCTGTCGCTATATTTAGTGACTTTCAGACCCCTCTAGCGACTTTTTTTTTTTCTAAAAAGCGACAAATTCAGTGACCTTTCTGTGGTTTGGGGACAGAGTTAAAGCATGTTTTGATCTTCGGCCGCTGCTTCTCAACCAGCAGCGGGCGCTGACTCCCTCCCCTCTCCAAACACAGACTCCTCCGCTCACAGCTCCAAGCTGCAGCCAGAGCAGACGACTGCGTGCAAATGAATCACCCTAATGTTTGTTTCTTTTCGGTCACCTTTGCCGGTCAAAAGCCCGGATAAAGGAAGAGGGTTTTTATTTTATCATAAAAAAACAAGAATCAACAGAAGAAAGTTCATTAATAGTTGTTAACAAATTTACAGTGTACTTATAAACTGACCTGTCACTTGTTTGCACCTGGTATTTTGCATTCGCAAACATTTCATGTAGGAAAACTGCTAAGAGTAGAAAATTAGATGTAGATGGAAGATAAAACCCAAGATTTGTACCATAACATATAATGAAAGTTTCTTTTAGTTAGAACTGATATAAAAATTGGTAACGAAAAAAAGTAGCTGCAATTTATGTATGATCCGAATAGTCGACTAATCGCGAAAAATAATCGGTGACTAGTCGATTATCAAAATAATCGTTTGTGGCAGCCCTATTTGACACAAGTTACTCTTCATGTCTCCTGCAGCCACCTGGTGCGTCCACCCTGTGCTCTGGCTGGAACACTTATCTCTCTTTTTTTTGGTTAATTTAAGTACTTTTCAGAATTAGTTTCTGATTCATTTATTCATTTATTTTGCAATACACGGCCATCATCCACCACTGTCTCTGAGCTTTGCTGCTGTTTTGGTTCTCTGAAGTCTAGTCTGGACTCTCTGGTCTTTGCTTGATACAGGACTCTTAATCTGTGTAATACTGTGCTCTCTGTAATTGCTCACCCCTGGAGGCTTTTGGTGGCTCCTTGTTGTGGCTGGTCTATGTTGGCTCACTTTTACGATGGGTTAGACCAGCGTGGCCTCCTGATGGACATTGCACCAGCTGCCTTCAGGTTCCTTTTAAAACATGCAGACCTTTAATTATCTAGTGTTTGGTTTATTTATTTTCTTTTGCTTGTTTGATTGTTGATTATTGAGGTTGTCTTTTGATGACTTGTGCCTTATTGTTTATAATTTGCTGTTAGTTAAGGTTCTTTTGGGGTGGTGAGTGTTTTACATTTTGATAATTTGTCATTCAGCTTTTGGCTGGTACAGACAGCCGGTACAGACAGCCAGTCCAAGTCTTGGAGCACAGACGACCCGTGTCCCCCTGCACATCATCACAACCAACAGCAGAGTCTCATATCCACTGCGTTCCTCCTCACTCAGGGTTCCAAAGGTTGTCACAACGAAACAAAGAGGAGCTTCATTTTGAATTGTAACATGTAACCCGGGTTCTTGGTTGTGCTTTTATTTTGAAGGAGCAGCCCCAGTTCATAAGCTACACTTCTGGTGTAACTCTTACAATTCAGCTTGACAGCATTAAGTTCTCATTTGAGGGTACAGGCCTAGTTTTTGGTTATTTGGTTTTGCATATGAGTTACCCGGGTAAAAGCTTTGAAACTGTAAATGATGTTGTAATGTGTTTATAATGTGTTAAATGCATTATTTGCTCTAAATACGACTCTTAGTAAAGCATAAGAGAGCTCCTTTAAGTTCAAACATTGTGTCTCTGGCATTATTGTCTGGTGCATTTTAGGCTCCATATCATTCCTAGTTTCTTCTGTATAAAGATGATTTGTTTCAGCAGTATAAACCTTAGTTAAAAGACTACAAACAGTTATTGTTGCTGTGAGTGAGGAAGGAACACAGTGGACATGAGACCCGGCTGTGATCTGATGCCTCTCGTGAGTGGTCAGACCGTCTTCTTTTCCTGAGATAAACAGTTCATGGTTTATTTTCCTTCATGGTTAAAAAACACAAACACAAATCCTGAAGTAAGTAATGGTAAAGCCAATCCTTTATGGTCCTTTAACATATATACAATTAGTTTTGCCGAAGTTTGTTGCCCTACAATTTTGAGTTCTCTCAACTTTTCTTTTTTTTACAGTGCACTGTGTGATGAGAAAAGTTAGGTGAATCTGGGAATTAGTCTTTTTGAGTCGGGATTTGGTTCATAAAAGTGTACACTTTATTAGGAGCTGGTATTGACTCATTGGGGCGGCTGTGGTAGAGTTGTCGCCCCACAATCAGAAGGTTGTGGGTTCGATTCCAGCTCCTGCAGTCACATGCCGAAATGTCCTCGAGCAAGACACTGAACCCCAAGTTGCTCCCACTGTTGTTCAGTGGTGTATGAATGTGGTGTGAATGTATTAGATATAGCTGATGGCTTCTGCCTTAGTATCAGCCTGCCATCAGTGTGTGAATGTGGTGTGTTTGGGTGAATGAGACTAGCAGTGTAAAGCGCTTTGAGTAGTCGGTAAGACTAGAAAAGAGCTATATAAGTACTGGTCCATTAACCATTTACTCAAAGTGAGAAATGTTCTTACGGGTAAAGTCTCAGATGTGAAGGTAACGGAAGAAATGTGTACCTGGTACTGTCTATCTGTCTTTCAGCTGAGCAAAAGTGGCATAAATATATATATATATAAATATATACATAAAGGTCCCCGACAGTGGTGATACCCTTTTTTATTAGAAAGAAAAAATGATTCAGCTGGTCGCTAATTCATGAATTTATCTTGGTATCCAGTTTCAATTTCAAATTGATGGAAGTGGGTGTGAGCAAGTTTTGGTTTGGCGTGTTTTTGAGATCAGCAGTTTGGTTTGGCTGTCAAAGTGAAGATACAGTTGATGTCTAAAATGATGACAATACATTTAGTTTATTTTTCTTTTTTCTTTTTTAATAGATTTCAGGTTGTTTATATTCTTTTGTTAAAGGAAAATTTATTAATATTTTTAAGTTATTTTTCTTTGGGCTTTTCATGCTTTTTTTTTTTTTTTTTTTTTTCAAAGTTCTTCCAAAGCATAAAGGTGTTAACATTAAGTGAGGCAGGAAAAGCAGGAGAATAAATGATTTTCTAATTTGATACCAAATTTTTAAGGAGTTTGTGTCAATAAGGCCTGCAACAGTTGTTGGAGGTTTTGTTGGAGCACAAAGAAGAGCAGGGAGAGAGCTTTTATGTAGATTCTGTTCTACTGCAAGCCATGAGGGGGGTGAAGGAGGTAACTCTGTCTGGGTACATGTTTTGCCCGCACATTAAAGCTCTACAATTGGCAGCCCAGTAATAGTGCTGGAAGTTGGGTAGATTGAGGCCTCCCACAGATTTGGGTTTGGTTAGATGTTTCTTAGACATGCAGTGATCTTTGAATCCCCATACAAAGGGTAGGATAATAGAATCAAGGTATTTAAAAAAGGCTTTAGGGATGAATATATGTAAGTTTCTCCTCATTTGGTCTGCTTTTTATTTGAATTGTTTGATAAAGCATTTTTATAATTTTGAAATCACATCCTCTTGCCTGGTGGACTTTATTTGACCTGTGTGCCTTCTGTTATTTTTGGGTATTATTGAATTATTGTATTTATATCCTGGGGTGGCGTTGCCCTTTTTGTTCACCCCACTGCTCGCCTTGGAACAATAAGAAGGCTCGATTTGCTCTGCCTTCAAGAATGGAAAACTATCAGCTGTGGAAGCGATCGGGTTTCTTTGTTTGTTCTTTCCTCTCTTTACTTCACCCTTGATTCTCATCTTTCCTCTCTAATATTTCAACACTTGCTGTGCTTTGTCCTCCTCACCTCTCCATTTGTCTCCTTTTTCCCCTCTCTTCTGATCCAAATGAATACATCTTCACAGTTTAAAAAACTGAAGAACCACCTCATGAAATCTCCGGAAGACTGGCTGAAAAGTAGAAAAGAGACAAACTAACTGAGGAAAACTGGAGGAAAGACACACTCAGAGATACAGACCAAAACAATAACAGGTTGGTGGAGCGCAGGACTCCTCTGGGAGATTCTGTCATTTTTTTTTCCTATCCTGCTTTCATTCATCTTCTCGTCTCTTTTCTATTTTCTCTCTCTTGTCAGACAGTGGCCACAGGGTGGATATGAAACGGTCAACAACTTGTCACGGACCTGTACATCCTTTGTTTAAATGTCAGCACACACACACACACACACACACGCACACACGTTCACTTGTGTGCTCAGTAAATAAGGACTTTGTAAATTTATCTGACAATCTAATCAAATGCGGAAAATGGATTGGTACACTTTTTTTTTGTTTTGTTTTTAGCGAGGCCCCCTTAGTGTATTAACCCTCAGGATCCCAATCCTGCTGGCTGGATCAAATTACCACTTTCCTTTTTCTTTTTTAAATGATTGGCCTTTACAAACCGTTTGTCCAATCCAAAAACTGAAAAAAAAAAAAAAAAAAAAAAAAAACAAAACAAAACAAAACAAAAAAAAACTGGGGTAATCATCAGAATCAGCTCAAAAATGCCATGCCACAAAGGACTGAAGGTGTATAGGGACATTTTTCAAGTACTTTTGAAACAAATGGCAGCTTGGAGATTGGTAAAAAAAAAAAAATGAATAGGACTGAGGAGTCTAGATTGGACTTTTTAATCAAAGGTTATACTGCTGCATGTTTAAAAACTTTGGCCACAAAACCCAAAGCAAGACTTCTTCAATAGTATGGTTCAATATGATGGTTTAAGACAACCATTAATTTCATTTAGAAAAGAAAGAGGGACACAGGGTCCAACTGATTAACAACAGCAGAGCAAGTGACAGAGCAAGTGACAGAGCATGCATCCTATTAGCTCCTTGCGACCCTTCCTGCACTAATATTTGCAGCCTTGTCCACACAAAACTGCAGAAACTTTTTATACATCTCAGTAGAGACATCAGGAAAGACATCATAATGAGAGAGGGATTAAGAGCAGAATTAATGGTATCAAAAAGAACTTACGGCTTGTGACAGCTTTTTGAGATTGTCAGAAAAAAATATATTTTATATTAATAATATAATAATATATTAATAATATAATATAATATATTTTCTCTCAGTTTTGACAGTATTCTGATAAGTTTGCAAGCGTTCCTTAAAAATATCAAAAGTCACCTGTAACCTGTCTTTTTTCCTGCATTCTCTGCTCTTCTGCTTTCTTGTTTGACAGTACGAGTGGTGCCATTCAGCCATGGTTCAGCTCGTCCGTTAAGTGACGTGTGTTCATGGCTGCTTGAATGATGGACTGGGAATGACTCACTGACAGTACCAACTTTTTATACCCCAGAACGTTGAAATTGATGACACATTAAAAAGGGTTGTCTTTTTGTATTTTTTGGTATTGGCCCCAATATGTGAGGTGCATCGAACACAGTGAGACCATTACATGGAAAACACTAAATGAGTTGTGTCTATCACTCTAATACAATTGTCTCCCTACCCCAAAAATCACTGAAGTGAAACAAACACCCTATTTATGAAATCCACTGAGGACCTCACAATATCCCTAACTTATTGTGAGTAGTGTATTTCAGTGTAAAAAAAAAAAAAAAAAAAACAACAGGTAGCCCAGAAGATAAAACCAGATCTAATGTGTGCCCTTCCTCTTGTGTAGGACCCATCACAAACTGTGCAAGACTGAAAGATTTAATTAGATTCAACAAGCTTTTGACCAGCACCTTAGAAGGAGAGCAAACATGAATATTAAAGAGGTATTCCTGATAGAAACAAGGGGAGGAGAAGAAGTTTGTTGACTACCCTGTACGCATATCCCCAGATTTCGGGTAACAAGTCTGATATTTAGGAGTGTTTGACGATCATATTACAAAGAAAGAGTGTATTTTTTGTGACAGTAGACAAAAAGAGCACAAATACAAACAAAGCTGACTGGAACTGACCGCAGGCCACACACACTGGCACCACCACCACTCTCTACAGACCAAGCTAACTATCAGATGTGACCTTTGGAACATTGTGAGACCAGTTTTCTGTGTATGCCCCTCTGCATTGAGTTTTCTATAGTTGGATGTATAAAGGCTGTAGTGTTAAAGGCAGGGTTAGTGGTCATGGAAAACTAGCATGAATTTGAATGTAGCATCTCCTCAGGACTCTGTTTAAGCCCCGCCCTCCCAAAAACTAAATCAGGTACAGGTAGTATAGGTAGTTCTTCTGCCATTCTCCAGCATATTTGGAGTTGGTTATGGGCATTGAATCGGGACTAGTGCACGCCGGCAAAATGTACACGCAGGAGGTAGGCAGAAGACAGGACAGAATTTGAGCGGTATAACAAATAATCAGCTAATTGCTAGGATTGGTTGGTGTTTTCCCAGGTTTACTCCTGCTGTAGACAGCAGATATTTTTCACTCTGTTTAAGAACACATCATGTATTGATTGTCATCAGGACATAAAGATCATTTTAACTAGAATAACAAAAAGTCTATCTGAATCTGATAACCAACCCTGACTTTAAGATAGAAGCAGCAGAGCTATGTGAGCTATGTAGGATTTGGCTATTTTTTAATGGGCACAAACCACATACACAGCTCCGCTGCTCATCCCACAAATAAAGGTTCTTTACAGATGTGGCTCCATTTAAAGGAGAAAGATTTATAGCCAAGAAGCATTTATAAAATAGAGAAATGCTATACGAACATTTTCTGACACCTGCTACCTTCCAAAACTAAACTTGGCAGCCTGATTTTTTTTTTTTTTTTTTTTTAATAAATGCAGCAGCTTTTCCCAGGTTTTTCAGCTTCACCAAAGAGGTAATGTGTGAGCATCAGGTGTTTTCCTCTCCACTACTCTGTCTGCTTTCCTCTGTACTTCTCCCTGTTTCTCCTCCTCTGACTCTCAGCTCTGTGGGAGTTGTCACAGCAGCACTGGCAGCAGAAAGAACAAAGCTTTGTGGAAACCTGTTGGTTTTACTAAAACCATCTTTGTTCTTCTTCATTCTAGTACAGGGGCTGCTGGAAAATCTTTTCCCAGTTTTCCTTATTAGTGAGCTCAGCTGTCTGAGTACTTGTAGGAAAAAAGGAGCTGATCACTGGTATGCCTTCTCAGCATGGAAACACCCAACTTATGCAACACACACACACACACACACACACACACACACACACACACACACACACACACACACACACACACAATCATACCAAGAAGGAGCTGCAATAATAATATATGGGGTTTCTCCATCCATCCATCTTCTGTCCCTCTTATCCTGCTCAGGGTGTCTGGAGCCTATCCCAGCTGTCTTAGGGTGAGAGGGGGGGTACACTCTAGACTGGTCCTTTCGTGATACTGAGTTATCACAGAAGAACATGGTTGGTTGCTTATATTGTTGGACTTAAATTGTTGATTTGGTTAAATTGTAGTTCATGCTTGGGTTAAGACATGAGGGATTCTGCTGTTATTGAGCACTGTGGATGATATATTGATAAGTTTGCATACAATAAGACAGATTTTGAAAAGCATGGGGCTCTACAGAAGGAAGAATCTGTCTTACACTCTGGAGGTTGCTTCATTTATCATCGACAAGCAGAAGGGACATGGAAGGCTCCATAAATAGAAGCTGCACTAATCCAATGCTGCCAAAAACCTATCATGTGATAACTGTATTAACAATATATAATATAACATAATATATTTATATTAGAATTGTATTGTAGCACAATATTGGAAGCTCAATTTATGAATGGACAACAACCCCCCTCCCTTTTTTTTTATTATTTAATTTCTCTCCCCCTCTTTCTTCTTGAGACTGCATTTCACCTCCGTACCCACCCAGCTCCTAGCACATGTGGACTGAAAACAACAGCCTCCCACGCCCACCCACAGCAACCAACAGCCATCCAACAGTGCCCGACATTACTCCCAGTTTCTTGTAGTCCCCAGGTTGACCTTTGCTATTCTCCACCATGTATGAATCTGAATCCCAAGGACTGCTTTTTAAATCCCATTGAAACTGAAATTAGACTGAAACAAATGTAGAAACACACGTACAAAGGAAACATACTCATTGTATGGAGACAGGGGCATCCATTGATGTACTGATGTGAAAATGGCATCCTTCCAGTTGTATACAATGATATAACAATGTAATCTGGGTACCAGCTTTGGTTTCAGGTTTGGGATTATTTATGTTCCTTATTGTTCTGCCTACAGTGCCACCGGTGTAGCGTCTGTGCTGTGTTTTACATGCTCATTTTTGACTGACTTTTGACTGTAGATTTAAAACCAGATAAGATAGACCGATCACTCTGTATGCATATAAAATGTGGGGAGTTACACTAACATTTCACACATTCATCATGTCTCAGAGTGCTCCTTTGTTGCTGTGATGGATTGAAAAAAAAAAAACACAAAAAAGTGCACATAACAAAATTCTTCATGAACGAGATCACAGGTATTTGCAGTACTTCCTACATTGAAACAAACATCATCAAGTTGTCGGCATGACCTGTCACATGACTCTTACATGAGTCCCCTCCAACAACAGGAAGTGACATGTTTACCGGGAGTTGTAGTTTTTTCCACAGAATGCACCAAAGAACATAGTATGCACCATTGTAAATATTTTTGTTTTGATGATGTCTCTTTGCAAATTTTGCTGTTATTTATTTTCCGTTTTAAACAGTTTACAAAATTGACTATATTTCACAAAGCAAGTGATGTACAAACTCCAAAAATTGGCTGCAGGCGCTGGGAGCACTTAGAAAAATAAATAATGTCACAATGAAAATATCTCCTCCTTTTTTTGTCTGCTACACAGTGTTTTCTCATCTCTCTCTCTCTCTCTCTCTCTCTCTCTCTCTCTCTCTCTCTCTCTCTCTCTCTCTCTCTGTATAAGGGTGTTTGTGTGTGTGTGTGTGTGTGCATGCATCAGGGTGGAACTCTGTTGTGCGCAATGCAGAGAGCAGAGGAGGAATGTGAGCGCACAACCATGAGGCAGAAATGACATCCTGTCATTAAGATAAGATAAAAACCATGAAGCTTATTAGTCTGTTAAATAAAGTGTAGACCTGATCTATAAGTGAGGTGACTCATTGCTGCTTCAGTTTTCAAGTCTCCGTTTCAAGTTTTTAATGAGGAAACGCAACAGACAACTCTCTCAGCAGCTTTTCTCTTTATAAATGGCTGTTTTCCACGCTTGTTGGTCAAAATAACCCCGCCCCCTGGTGTAATTGGTGCTTTGCTCTGGCCCAGCAAAGAAGTGGGGTCAGCTGAGCACCTGTTTTTCACACCTCGAGCCGGTGCTTTGTTGGTGGAAATCAGGTGCTCATTCAGGCACTGGCCTGGATCAAGGCGCCAATCACAATCTGGCAGAGAGTGAGTGGAAGCACATGGGGTAAATATACAGGACAGACTAAGAGGAAAAGAGGCACAGGTGTGTTTGGGGAAAAGGTATCAGGTGCGCATAATACAAGAACACCAGGATTATAAAATAAAACAGAACAAATTTAGCTGCAGTCTGTCAAATAAAGATGAAAATCTTTCAGGCTGCTTTGGTTTACGGACCAGCTGACAGAGACAGGAACAGCTTGCTCCCAGGGTAAGAAAAAAAAGAAGACTCATGACTGAATTTCATACATGACTGCTGCGCGATTCTTAGTATGACTTCCCAACTTGCTCTAGAAACTCCATCCTTCTGGCAGATTAACTGATATATGAGCCTCTTTTTTCACTGACAGAAAATGAACTGCTCCATTGCACATAAATGAAAGTGCCACTGCCTGCATCCAGCTGACATGCTGTGTTTTACTGAATGACGGGTCCAATATGGTGCCAAAGGTTTTTCAGCCATTAAAACTGATCTGAAGTTGTAATTAGATCATGAAACACCAATTGGAGTTGCAGTTCATGATTTTTTTTCCTCTCACATTTATCACTTTTTCTTACAAAGCTTTAAGATTTCTTTTAATCATTGGTCAGCACAGCATGACGGATGCATTTTCCAGATCTCATTAAATTTAACACCTTGGTTTATTGCTATAGTAAAAGTGCTATAGTAATGTTGGGCACTGGAGCTAGACTGACAAAAAGAAAAAAAGAAGTCAAAACAGAAGAAAGCTAAACGGGAGAGTAATAGAGCACAGGCTAAAGGCTAAAACACAAGCTAAAGGCTAAAACACGGGCTAATCTGTTTGCAATAATTTTCATTCAACCCACATGCAGCAGTTATTATTCAGTGATCTGAACTTGAGAGTCTGTCAATGAAATGAAGAGTGAGGTTACTTTAGCTCTGCTTGGTGAGGTTGGAGTCGGTAGATGAGCTCTGGTAGGTCATAACCAGGATTCACTGATGTTACACATTATGGACGCCTCTCAGAGCACTAGACTGTATGTGGTGCCAAATATTAACGGCTACTTAATTACAGCACAAACTGAGTTTATAAAGTTTGCTAGTTGTCATGTTTCAAACAATAGCACTACGTAAATACAAATCAATATATTACCTTGCCACTTTGCATCTTGGGAAAAGTTATCTTGAACAAAGAAAAGTAGAGTCCTTTCATTTGCTCCCACACAAACACACATAGGAGTCACGTCTTCACAACAGTGGGTGACAGTGCTTATGGGAAATATTGTTTTATTCCAAAAACAAAATAAATAAATAAATAAATAAAGGGTTTAACATTTTTGATAAGCTGACATACTAGCTTGAAAACTATGAGTGCTAACAATAGCAATGTTTGTTGATTGAGCACAGAAACTTAAAAAAAAAATAATAAAAATGGTTGAGATGAGAATAAGACACAAGCTGTCATGCACCCAACTTTTTACCACTAACTCCTCAATAGCTGCATTTCCATTGCACCTGCAAAACCTAAATATAGCAATAAAAATGGCAATGGAAGCACCAAAATTTCAAAACCCTTTCAAATTTTGATAAAGAGTTTCTACGCTCTCATGAGGTGGTGTTTCAGAAGTTTCAATATTGCAGTTTGTCACAAAAGTGATAATGGGTCTGGTGCAACTAGATCCTTAATCGAATCTCAAAGTGTGTTGAATGTAGGCTGGGTCATGTTGAAGTTTTGAATCCACAATTCCTCTGTGAACTCCTCGGCCACGATACTCTCCCAAATGTCCCTAGTACGTGGCCGCTGCCACACATATGGACTCTGGCGTTTATAGTCAAATGCCCTCTGCCTTCGTCTGTAGACAAAAACAGAAACGTCCACCAAAATGACTAATCCGGCTCTTAAAATGGGGATACCCATGGTTACCGCTGATTACAGTCCTCTTTCCTTCTTCTACATTTGAATCTCGCAAGATGAGATTTTACTCATGATGCACAATTCTAGTTGTAATGGGAACACAGGTAAGGCGCAAATGTACCTTATCAAAACTTCAGAAATATTTCTTTTATTTTGCGAAAATGTGCAATGCAGGAATGTGATCCTAAGCTGTTGTCATCTTGAGCATGCTCCTGTGTTATGAAGGCATAGCAGGTTTGTTTATATCACTTTAAAATTTAGCTCTCTTACAAGAAAGAAATGAAAGACGCTTTGAATTACAGCTTTATGGATCCTACAATTAAATGTGCCCCGCACCTGTTGGCGTAGCGTCCATGTTTGCTGAGTTATTCTAATCTGTGGCTGTTGATACTATGGAGTCAATAAACAGAATGAGCAGCGAGGGGACTGAAATGGTCTCCTCTTTCCACATTAGACTGTCTGTAATTAAGCCAATTAGCACACAGGAACAGCACTGCAACACTCCAGGGGAGGATAAGCACAAGAATACTTAAAACAAACAAAGCGTCTGAACAAACCCACAGTGAACACCTTGCTGCTTGTTGAATTGTCTGGGGGGAGTTGGCACAGATGGCTCAGGTGTATTTATGTTGATGCTGCACTGATGGCTGAAATATGTCGGGTTAATTAGTATCTACTCAGGAGTTCTTACATGCTGGACAGTTCATTAAGCACATGGGTTGTTTTAAGGTTCAACACATCATTGCATAATGATGATTAAGCTTGCTGCTTACACCAAAAGCTCAGGATTATTCTAATGGCCCAGAGGGAGCAGGTCATCTTTTGTGTCACTGAGACCTAAACTGAGCTGTATTACACAGTCAAATACCTGACAACAACACTGGACAACTCACCTGACCTGATGGCAAAATTACACCCACATCAGCACATCGGCATTCTGGGAGAAAGTCAGTAGCTCAGATCCTTTAAATCAGGTAAGTTGCTCGTTTTGGCCCACATGATATGGACTTTGTTTTCCAGTACATCTCACAGATTGTAAATTGAGATCTGGGGAGTTTGTAGACCTTGTTAAGACCACTTACATCCTGATCATTTTCATCCAACACAGTTACATCAAGAACAAACTGGACTTGCTGTCTATCATATTTCACCCACTGACAGCATTATTGCAACGAGATTATTGATGAAATTCACTTCACCTCTACTACTGTCCTACTGTTATGGGTTATTATTTTACTTTTCATGTGAGGGTATAGCAGCGGTACACCCATAGACTTTTTGTGTTGTAAACTGTCATAGTACATTTGTCTTTGCTCTTAAAGCAGACTGTTCATGGTCAAAAGTAGTGCAGTTTATTCAAAGAATAATCCAAACACAAGTACCAAAATCAAGGCTGAGGACCAAAGGTGACCTTTGACCTTCTCTGTCAGAACTCCCACCCTGTGCATCAACCTGCCTGAGGAGATCAGGATGGCAGACTCGTTTTCCTCCTTTAAATCTCTTCTTAAAATCAATCAATGTGCTTTTACTGGAGATCTTAGCTGAGTGTGTTTTAATCGTCAAAATGCTCTTTCTATTTTATTTTACTTTTAACTCTTTCTTTGACAATAAAGGTATCATATAATAGGTAAGATTTAAATCCTTTATTTTTTATCTTTACTGTCTTTAACCTGATGTTTTCTTTTCTCTTATTTGGTGTTGGTTTTTAGCCTTTTATATGGTGTCATAATTTCTTTTTTCTATATTACTTCTCTTTTATGTCTTCTCTTTAATTTCTCTTTAATGCTTATTTTTAAGTTCTTTGTAATGTTGTTTTGAGCACTTTATTTTAAAGGTCACAAGAATTACACAAGAGGGATTTAAGCTTCGCTCAAATTTTGACACCACAAATTTGTGGATCTGATTCAAAGAGGATAACAAATGTAACACTAATCAAAGAGACTTTTTTTCGTTCCTTTAAAAATGTTCTTGGTCAGATTTGGGTTCAAACATTGCCATGTTCATAATTTGTCATCTTGAAAAGAGACTGATTTCCTCATAGTGATGACTTTGTTGTAATGCAACAGTGGAGGAAGCTCCTGGAGTGTTCAGTTTCAGAGTGTTAGAACCCAGAATTCCTTAAAAGCAGCATTCAGTCCTTAAAGAATCAGTAACTGAGATGGAGCATTTCAGAGGCTGAAGCAAACTTTGTCATAGGTGGAGAATATTTTGAGCTAAAACATGTTATGAGCATATTATTGCCTCTGGAAGTTACTTTTGTTGGGTGTATCATAGAAAGTAATTGTCCATGACAACTTAACTTATAATTTCATAAACAATGAGGTCCAAGGGCCAAAGTCTTGGAACAAATTTGATGGTTGGGCTTTGTCTATGTTTAATAAATAAAGATATTTTGCTGTCTTAAGAAAGATGTTCACTCAGATGTGGAGAAATCTTGGTAAAGATAATTTAGTGTATGAGTTAGAAGAGAAAACCACATTTGAATAATTAATTTTAAAGTCTAAATGCAGCTTTCTGTTTGGTAAATAATTCAAAATTCCTTCCATTTGAGGTTTTAAATCTTAAGTGGATCACACATCACTTGGTGCCATCTCAAGAGGAAACCAAACGCAGACAGAAAAGCAGCTGCTGAAGTGTATTTGTCTGGCAGCTAAATCATTTCACACATCATCTGATTAAATTCCACTAATTAAGATCAAGATCTTGAGGGGGAAAAAAGCACATAATGAACATTTATTGTGAAGAACCTTCAGGCAATGTCCTGACCTCACAATGATCTGAAGTGGAACTTACACGTGTTTGAAGTTGTAAAGCCCATGAAAAAATGATAAATACTCCTTTTTAATAAATCTTTAAACACATTGTGAGCAGGAAAAGACATGGACACAAACGTGTTTATCAGATTAGAGCACAGTTTAGTGGCTAATTGGCTAAAGTGGAGAGCACAAGCTTACCAAGTGAAGAAACTACCACAGAATACATCATTTAGACTTGCGGATGAAAGTAAAAGGAGCACAGAATTCTTTCCTTACCCATAAACATGTGACCTCATGAGCCATGCAGTGCAGCTTCCTCTGACAGATGTCTGTTGTTTGGTTTGGGTAACTTCAGTTGCATTGCGGAAGTGACTCAGGTTAAGGAAAAAATACATCAATGTGCCAACAAGTTGTTTATCCAATATGTTGTTTCAATGTTAGTTTATGTTGGATCACAACTCCAAGGAACTTTGGTCAATACTAACTTAACAGATTTTTAACGTGATTATCCACTTTTACTTTCCTCTGGTTCCCAAATATCACAAATTTGGTTTTCTTGAGACGAAGAGACAGTTCATTTGCACTCTGTAACACTGCAAATTCCATTAATGTAAATTGTAAATAGTTTTGGACCAATCATTGATCTCTGAGGTACTCCACAGGTATCCTTCATAAACTCTGACACAGTAGCTTTCATTTGTACACATTGCTGTCTATTTTCCAAGTAGCTTTCTACCCATGACTAGGTGACACTGCGTATCTCATACTTCTCTAATTTTCTCAGTAATTCTGTGTTCTATAGTATCAAAAGCTTTCTACAAGTTTACATACAAACCAAAAGAAAATTCAGTATTTTCATCTGCAATTGCAATTTCCTCCACTATTTGCATCACTGCCTTAGTAGTGGTCCTGCTTTCCCTGTCCCTGTGTTAGGGGAGAATGAATGGTCATTGGTGGTGACACCTAGGGTTGCCAACCTTCTCACTACAAAATAAGGGACAGGTGCAGGGTGCCACAGTGGTGTGAGTATGACGTGTGAATTCAGCATATATTCATATTCTGATTCAACTGGAAATGTAGAAAGTGTGTCTATTCTCTTTAATCCTTACCGTATCATTTTGTAACCTCGCATGAATAAACCCTTAAGAAATCAAAATTTGACTTTTTACATTATAAAGGAAAAAAAATAACAATGAAATGCAAAAGAGGAGTATGACTTTTGCATGTTTATCCATGTTTGCTTTTGCCAAACTGACCAGTCAACACCACACATTACCTTAACTTGATTTTATTTTTTTGGCAAGACTTGGTGCATTTGTGCAGTATAAACCTGATGCACGTGAGGAGGCCTGTGATTGGATGATAGGCGGTGTGACTGGCAGATGATCTGCCACCACAGTTTGATCTGATCTAGTATCTGTTGAGTGCAGTCTACTATATTTATAAATTAACCATCAATATACAGGACGATTGTGGTCCCGTATGAAACAAACCAATTTAGCCCAATATATGGGATGTCCTGGCTAATACAGGACAGTTGGCAACCCTTGCAACACCATAGAAATGCTATATATACCCTGCAGATCTCACTCACTCTGGGGTCTGTGCAGAGATAATACAACAATACAAGTCTGATCAGGTACTGGGGGCTGCACGGTAGGCCTCAGCCTCAGCAAGAGGGTCACCAGCTGGAATCCCGGTTCACCCGGTGTGCCTTTCTGTGTGGAGTTTGCATGCTCTCCCCTGTGCATGTGTAGGTTCTCTGTGGGTACTCCAGCTTCCTCCCACAGTCCAAAAACATGCTCATCAGGTTAACTGGTGATTCTAAATTGCCCGTAGGTGTGAGTGTGAAAGGTTGTCTGTTTCTATGTGTCAGCCCTGTGATTGGCTGGAGACCTCTCACCCGAAGACAGCTGGGATAGACTCCAGACACCCTGAACAGGATGAAGTGGTGTAGAAAACAGATGGATGATCAGGTATTTACTCTGTTTCCCCAACCTTAAACCAGTAGTGGAGAGAAGAGTCACAACAACCACACAAAACACAGACAAAAGGGTAGAAAAGAAAAGAAGTGAGCATGTGAAGAGAAAGAAAAAATCTAATCTGAAACAGAGTTTGAGGCAAATCAAAACAGAGGTCAACTGAGGCAAGAGACAGAGCCAAAGAAAAGGACAAAGAGAAGCAAAGAGACAGCTCAACGCTCTAGCTCAGAGCTAACAGCTCTGTCCTGGCAGGTTGTTCAAGTCACACACATCAGGGAACAAAAAGAGGGTATTTGTGCATATTTGTGGTTCAGGTTAATAAGAGCTATTGTTTTTATTTATTTATTTATTTTTTTTTATTTTTTTTTTAGTGACTGAAAAAAATAACAGTGACTCCTGGGAGCAACCTAAAGTAAATGCAGTGTTGGAAATCCAAGTGATCTTGAGTGGAACTTGTCTTTTTTGCATATGGCATGAATTTTTTTTTTAAAAAAATTATGAGTTATTATGACACAGGATGCCATCCTGAAACCTGAAAAGTATTTGAAGCTTTCTTTGCATTTTTATGCAGCACATTTTTCTTTTCAAAGATGAACCTCTATTTTCACGAGTTATTGTAAGGTTTTGTTTAGCCAGGGTTGACTGTGACTTCTTTATTGTTTTTTTTTTTTTCTTGACTTTAACATATTTACTCTTTCAGAGCATTTTTCAAGCTCTTCAGACGTGATTGTCAGTCCATGTCAAATCAGAAGCCTTATTGTCAAATGCAGCTGCCCTACCTTTCATTATATGTTCAGAAACATTTGTCCTAACCAGAGTTAGATTATGATCAGTGAAACCATCCATCAGGTTGTAACTGTTATTTCCATTTTACAGCTACTTTGAAACTTAGATATGTGAAACCATCTATTTTACAGTTTTTATTTACAGCTGTCGGTTCTTTTATGTTATGTTCTTTTCTTACTCAGAGCTTCTTTCATTGTTGAACAGTCAAAACTCACTTTCTTAAAACGAGTTCTATCTGGATGGTTTGGTTTCTCAGAATAATAATATCTTAGTGTGGATAGCTTCTCAACAAAGGAGGATTGATGTAACTTTAACAAAGGACCTGCTCTCATTTATGTTTTTTTTTTTATTTTGTCTTCCCCCTTTTTCTTTCTCACCAGGACTCTTTTTAAAACCTGTACTGAAGGCTAAAATGAAAACCAAACTTCTGAGTGGAGGTACAATTTATCAATAGAGTCAATACAGTTAAAGCAAATTCTACTATTTAATTTCAGACTGTGTTACATTTTCAAAGATTTGTGTAAAATTATCACTTTGTAAACATGTTTAAAGAGAATGGATGTGATTTCAACAAACAAAAGCTGTATAACATTTAAATTCATAACATGAATTCAGTCAGAAAGGCTTTCTAAAGAGAGATGTTCACAGAGTTCCTGTGAAGTTTCAGCATCGATTTAAACTGAATTTTAACTCAGAAAAACCCTCCCTCTCTCAGATGTAATTGCTTTTTCTGTGTCTGTCACTACACACACACACACACACACACACACACACACACAAATGATAAAAACAAAGATGAAGTAAATATTTGCTCCAGCAGAACGGTTTGACCTCACGTTGGTATTATCTGCTGATTGGATGCTATTAAACTCTCTAACCTTTCTTTTCTGACTGAGAGCTCTGTGCTGCACACTTGGACACAGTAGACAGGGTTTATAATAACTTGTTCTCAGGTCAAAGTCTTGTGGTCTCTCAATCCATGGATCCTTCTGGTCTCCTGATGGTCACACTCAGCAGGTCGCTGCAGGTCGACACTCCACGCTGGATAAGCTGAAACCATCCATATTTCAGCACGGACATCCATAATGGAGGGACTTTAGAGCGCTTCCATTTAACATGTTAGGGCCAGCCAGGCCTGTAAAAGGTGTGTGAGTGTGTGTGTGTCCCTCACTGTGTAGGAAATCACACTGAAACATATGTGTACAGACCGTGTCGAGGTCAACTGGGAGTGTGAGTGTTTCACTTTCAGACTCCAGAGAGAACCAAACAGATGTGAAGTGAAATACACACTGATGGAGTGTGTGTGTGTGTGTGTGTGTGTGTGTGTGTGTGTGTGTGTGTGTGTGTGTGTGTGTGTGTGTGTGTGTGTGTGTGTGTTTACAGGGAGTCTTATCTTGGTATAGTCCATGTTAGCTCTTCCAGCCAGCTCACCAGCAGTGGATTCATCTTAAGATAGCGATCATTTATTTATAACTGTAATCTCCAGACAAACACACACAGCTGTGTGTGTGACTTTATCTACAGTCTGCTGCTGTTTTCACCATCACCGTAAACTCATTTTATATATATATGAACCCCTTTAACACCAGAACCTGGACTAAAACTGGACTGAATGATTCTCTCTCTTTACTTCCAGGTCTGTCTCAGGTTTATCTCAGTCTGGTGGTTAAAGATGCAGAATCACTAAAAACCTTTAAAAACCTCCCTGAAAAAGTTAAAGTGTGAACATTAATGACTGCTTTTTATTTCTGTCACAATCTCCTGAGCTTTCTGGTGATTGTTATTTAAAGATAAGAGAAGGGACGAGTTCTCCCAAAGAGAGCTGAACTAGTGAAACAATCAGCTGTCACATTATTGGTACGTTAAAAACAGCTAAGCTACATTCAGGAACAACCAGAAAATATATTTTCATGGTCCTTTTTTCAAGGCTGAGTGAAAATGTTTCTCTGTCAGACTTCATGACTTTAGAGGAGGAGGGAAAAATGCCACGGACCTCGGACTGATAGAATATGTGACAAAGGTAATGCTACCTGACAAACTATCAGGGTCGGACCAGGTGTTTAAATCTGTAACACTGGATATAGTGTGTTTGGATCAAGTGAGTCACTGGAGTTGGATTGTCGTCTTTCTTTCTTGGGAGTTCAGATTATTGGAATGGATGAATGGTGTTTGGGGTTAAATTTTGGATTCAATGTGCTCACCTCTGCCTGTTAATCTGTGTAACCATTCCCTACTGAATTCACCTGAGGGAGTCATTTCCAGCATTTCACCAAAGCAGGTGATCAAGTCCAACAAAGACCCAAACAAGAGGAAAAACCTCCATAACATCATGACTGGGATCAAATCTTGAACCATTTCAGAAACATCAAGTAAGAAATCCTCAGATGTCTGCAGCTGTTTACGGAGGTCTCAACATTTAATCAAAGTGTCATATCAGCAGCTGAGACCTCACAGCCACTGAGAAGAAATCTCTGAATTTCAGCCATTTGGTTGTCACTTTGTCAGAGCCACTTAACCTGAGAGCGAGAGCAGAAAACCATCAACGTCACAAACAAGGGTCAGTGCCTCTGTGGTCAGCCAACAGGTGAGAACAGCAAAGTGTCCTTAGACTTCAAAGAGAAAATATATTCTTTGTTTGTTTGTTTGTTTGTTTGTTTGTTTCTTTCTTTCTTTCTTTCTTTCTTTCTTTCTTTCTTTCTTTCTTTCTTTCTTTCTTTCTTTCTTTCTTTCTTTCTTTTCTTTGTACACAATCTGTCAGAAGACTTTCAAACCAAAGCCTCTTTGTGACAAAGGGGTAAATATTGAACACTTAGATATTCAACATTATCTCCTCATTAGTTGGGAAACGGTCTTGACAGTGAGAGCTGCGTCAGAATAAGAGTAGAATCATAAGTGGTCCGCTCACATTACCATGACAGTGAGTGGATTGAGTGATTACAGAGATGCTACAAGCTTTGAAACAGGCTGCCGTCCAAACATCGAGCTGGGCTGTTTCACCCTGAGTGGCTTGTTAAGGATTCATGGAAGAGGAGGCCAAGCCTGAGAGGCACTGTTTGCTATTTGATTTGACCTTCAGATTTACCAAATCACATTTGTCACAGAGCTAAACACTGATAGAGATGTACTCCAACCAAGTACCACCCCCTCACACACTTACACACACGTGCAGCACACACACAAACACACCAATCCACAGAGACACTAAGGCTCTTATAAAAACAGTTCAATTATTCACAAACATGCTTTCACTCTGACTCACACCTCCTGAAATGAAACCACACAGATTTATCCTGAACTCAGATGATTGGTCACACTGAAAGCATGAAACCACTTTAGTATGATGTGAATTAGTAACCTGAGAGCTGAGAGCTGATTATAGAGGCTCTAAAGAAGCTCTTTAAGTCTTCTTAAAGGATGATACATGTGAATCATTTCTTTCTATTCATGAACAAAGAAAACAGCTCAGACTCTTTGAACAGGGTCAATGAACTAATGAGAACTCATGTTTTACCAAAGTTTGCCATTAACCATTATTTTTCTTGATCATGTGTAATGCAGTACTTTCATATTTTATTCCAAAACTGTTATCATTTTTACCTGAATTATTCATTTAATTACTTTATCTGGTAAAAAAAAAAAAACACTGAGATGTATGAATTTGTATCTAATATCTGTTTAGATAGTCCCATCCCTGGTCCAAGCTGGGGCTGCAGCTATGTGAGTGGTCATCAAAATGGAAGAGATGCTGTCTGATGCAGGTCATCCTGCAGCAATGGTGTGGAAAACTGAGGTAGACCCAGACATTGTCCCTCACCCACCAAAGTTCATGCCCACAACAACCTCTGGTGTTCAGCCACCTTTCAACCATGGCTCTGCCACTCCTTGTGAACTTTTCTCCCACTTTTTGATGCAGAAGTTTTAAAAATGTTGTGCAGAAACACCAATAAAAAATAAAGCCAAAAATCAGCAAAAAAAGAAGGCCCTTTACCTGAAGAGAGATTGCCACAGCAGAGATGCAGAAGTACCTAGGTTTGTTGCTCTACATGGCAGTGCTGGACCTACCGAAGGTGTCAGACTTTTTGGAGGACAAAGTCAATTTTCCATGTGCCATTTCCTTTTTGCTTCCATAACCATGTCCAGGGATGGGTTCATGGCAATTTCATGCAATCTGCATATGAGAGATCCAGCAGAAGATGCACTGAATGACCAGAAGAAGGGCACAGAGGAGTATGACTGCCATGCAGCGGGTCCTTATGATCTCCAGGAGAGGTCTAACCCAGTGGAGACAGTTTACCACCCAAAGCAGCACATCTCAGTACATAAGAGGATGGTTGCCACAAAAGCCAGAATTGCCTTCAAGCAATGCATGAATGCCAAGCCAACCAAGTGGGGGGCTGAACTTTCTTGCATTGGCAGATGCCAATGGCTATACTGTCGACTTATCCCTGTACACAGGGAAGTCAACAACAGCGTCAAGGAATGGGCTGTCTTATGACATGGTGGCGTCACTGGTAAACAAGGCAATCTGGGGTCAGGTTCGGTGTTTAATGTGATCATTTTTATACAAGCCCTATCCTCTTCCATCACCTGGACCAGCAGGGATTTGGGGCCTGTAGGACCTACCGGTAAGGCAAAGTTGGTGTCCCAACTGCCAAAGAAAATGCCCTGGATAAAAGGTCATCAAGTGGCTAAATTCGCTGGATCAGGGATGATGATCTTTTATTAGTGAAGTGGATGGACACCAGGGAGGTCTGGAGAAACAGTGCTCCGCTGGCAGAAAGCAGAGGATGGGCAAATTCAGAGGGTCCCTGTCCCGAGACCAACAGCTGTGGGTGATAAGTACATGGGAGGAGTGGACACATCTGACCTGTTGCTCGGAACCAACTCCACCCACAGGAGAACCAGAAAGTGTAACATTACTGTTTTTCAACATTTTCTGGACATTGCTGTCAATAACAGCAACATCTTGCAGAAAGAGTTATGTGCCAGCCACCAGGAAAGGCCCAAAACATGCCAAAATTACCAGGAAGAGCCTGCTGTATTTCTCATTGGAGTGCCACCAAAGGGCAGGCCAAAGACCCTCTCTTAACACCACCTGCATAGGTCCTTAGGTACTGGTCATCATTGTGGTCCATCACTCATGGGGCTCCACTCCTGGGTCTGTCACCAACACTGCCAGTAGTTCTGTGTCTTGCTGCAAGTCTGCTGATGACACTTTGAGACACACCAAGTTCAAGAGCAACATCTGACTGCCTGCTACTGACCTGAAGGTGTGCTATGGCCAGGTGGAGCTGCTCATCTGTTAAGTGACGTGGTGTGTTCATGGCTGCTTGAATGATGAACTCGTAATGACTCGCTGACAGTACCAGCTTTTTATACCCCAGAATGTTGAAATTGATGCCAAATTGAAAAGGGTTGTCTTTTTGTATTTTTGGTATTGGCCCCAAATTGTAATATCTATAATACAACCACACAAGCAGTCTTGATCGCTTGGACTTTTTAATTTCCCCATTATGGTTTTTGTAAAGTCCAGTAATGACCAGCATTTTTCTCATGAATAATATTGCTGAAGAAGTTTCTGTCCAGTTGAAGGTAGAGTCCTGAGTGTCTTAGAAGGGGCATTTCTAGAAACAAATTAACAACAATATCATAAAAATAAAATTAATGCAAGACAGTAAAGTCATAAATGAGCAATAACACAGCATTTTGAGACAAAGCCAATATGGAAAAAAGTACAAGGTGTTGAAAATAATTAATTTAATAAATCTGGGAATAAATAGTGAAAACAAACTGTTTGGGATGGCGACATGCCCCCTGTATCCTCCTGCATCTCCAGCTGCTCTGACTCACCCACACATCAAGCAGGAACTCTGCTCTTCCTTGTAGATCACCCCAACATTTTTTCTTTCACTATGTATGGAACTACTAACACTATTCATAAAAAAATGACAGATTATATAAAAAGAGGTAGTTGGAAGCTGAGTAAATTTCTGCCAATGTGTAGATTTCCCCCATCTCCTCTCGTTAACTGATCCTTTCTTTCTGGATTTTTTTTTTACAGTACCATCTTGTTTATGATTCAGACTCTGATTCATGAAACAGAATTCTGAAGTACCTGAAGCTTCATGGATGGAACTCAGCATCAAAAACATGTATTCTTACTTTATTTGATGTCTTCTGAAAGTTAGTTCAACTTGTCAGAAATATAGTATGTAAAGCTAAGACTTTCAAATAAAACAACCTGTAGAGTTTCTACAACCTTATGATTTTTTTTTTTTTTTTCGTGGACCTCCAGCAGAAAGTGAATTTATCTTTGTCTGCAAAGTTCAAATCTTTTCAGGTTTGTAGCATCCAGCTCAGAAATCTGAGTTTTAAGTGAAACATTTCTAGTTACAGTAAAAGTAGGAAACCTGACGTAGACTCACACCTGTTCTCTAACAGACCAGGTCATTCTTGGCCCGGGTCATTTAGACAAACGTGAAGACAGTGATCACACCCTGATGAGGAACAGAATTAATAAGATCACTAAAAGAAGTGATCTCAGCTCACTTTCAGTCCATTAAAGTGTAAAAATGCTCTTTCCTAAGGTCAGCATTAAAACTTAGAGCAGCAGCTGCTCCTTAAACTGAACAAAGATTTTAAAATCAAACTTTAGTTCAGAGATCTCGCACTTAAGTTGTGTGTGTGTGTGTGTGTGTGTGTGTGTGTGTGTGTGTGTGTGTGTGTGTGTGTGTGTGTGTGTGTGTGTGTGTGTGTGTGTGTGGTATAGAGCATCTGGTGAGGCTTCCACACATATGAATGGTTTTGATCTCTGTATTTCTGAAACAGCATATCTGGAGCCCCAGATGCACATTACATACATGACCCAGAGTCCACGTGTGCTGGCGTCTGGCACAGTTAAGCTGATAGTTATGTGCACGTGTGTTTGCATATATGTGTGTGCTTGGTGTGTGTAGTGTCTCAATTAGCTGAGGTAATGGTCTGAATAATGATGTTGCTTTTTTGCCATCTGGCCCTGTGGCTGCTCACTCTGCTCTGTTGTTTCTAAAATACACACCAGATCAGAGGAGCTATCTGTCTTTGTGTGTGTGTGTGTGTGTGTGTGTGTGTGTGTGTGTGTGTGTGTGTGTGTGTGTGTGTGTGTGTTGGGGGGGTGCTTATGTGTGATGCAAACTTACATTCTGTATTAAGCTTTGTTTCTGCGTTCTCCCTCCTCTATTTTTCTTCTTCTTGGTCAGGGTTCTCTTAGTGTATCTACTTTTACTCTTTTGCTGTGCAGAAACTGTTACATAAGAATCCTATTCACCACCTTAGTTCACTTCTTCATACTAAAACAAATCCCACTGTAAATAATAGTGGTGACACAAAATTATATTTGTATGTTTTTTTTTTTTCCTGGTTAGGATAATTTTCTCTGAGGTTAAATCCTTCATCATCATTGGTTAATGAACTCAATCTTCAAATTTTTTTTTCTATGGGTGGAAAAAATAGCCTCCTAATCAAATAATCCAGAGATAAATAAGATAAATGTTCTGCACTGACCACTGATGGCTGTTTTAGCGTTTCAGATGTGCTGCTTCAGTTTCATTTCAGTGTGGGCACATTAATAGATCATCAAACCAGAGACTTCAGTTAAAGGTTGTTTTTTACTGATGCATGTCTTGTGTTTTATTCCATGTGTTTCTGTTTGTAAATTGTGTATTTGATTTTTTTAGTCAAGTCTGTTGTGTTTCCTGTTTTATTTTGTAGTTCTCGCTCCCTGTGTCTGGTTTAGTGTTACTTCCTGCTGTGTTATGTTGTGTTTCCCTCCATGGTGATTAGCATCATTAGTCTCACCTGTGTCCACACCTGTTGCTCGTTACTTGTGTTTGATCATTAAACTAATAATATTACGAATGTTGAGTGTATCTAAATCATTTTTACTGGGAAAAATGATTAATATTTATCTAATATTTATGTATCTGGAAGAAAGTCATTTGGATAAACCAAATAAACAGCCATCCAATATGTGCCGTGTGTCTGCAGCCCTGTATTTGTCCCCCAAATGTACAGCAGGTTCTCATATCCACTTTGTTCCCTCCTCACTCACGGTTGCAATATTTGTTAAAGTTATTAGTTTGTATTTACTTAATTAAATCAATAGTTTTTAATCAAGGTAAGTAATTAAAATTTTTCAATTATATTGAGTGTCACTTTGTTGCCTTAATTATTTTAAGTAGACAATGGTCACACTCTTTACAGTGTTTTCAAGTTTTTTCCTCTATCTTAAAAATAAATAAATAAATAAAATAAAAAGTGCCTGCCAGCTGGAAAGACATTTCTTTCTGAACTGAAGTGAACTCATACAATCCTCTCATTACCTGTTGAATCCTTTCTCTGTTCACTTGGAGAAAAGTATTTCTCTTCTCTCCATCAGCTGAGAGCTGCACTTCTGTCCCTGTGATCTTCATGGCTCTGAACTCAATTCTCCGTCTGTTTATGGAGATGCTGAACCCACCAGCTCCATCACACGCTGAATCAGCCCTGATATCAACATGATGACCCTCTGGTCATTTGACCAAAACTCTCATCAGAGAGCGGCTCTGAATGGCTGATAGTGAGGGCTGTTCAGCTCTCTTCTTGTTTTATGAGGTCCAGAGAAAGAGAGGAAGACAGAGAAAAAAACATGTTGAAGACTTTTTCTAATCAGAATGGTACAAAAACAGAAAAACACCTCTCGTACATAACGGCTGAATACCAGAGAGACAGAGGACATGAAGCTGGAGAAAGTTTGTTCAACATTTGAATAAAAATCATTGTCTCTGTGGTTTTCATACCCAGGAGGACTCTGGATATGGTGTCTGCTCCAACAGGGAGCTCTCACTTTCATTTAATTCAAAGAGAAAATCTAATAAAGTTGAAAACTTGATTGAAAAAGTCAAACCATGTTAATGAAGTCTCTTGTTTCTGTCCCTCTGCCTCTCTTATTTAACCCGAGCACATACAGAAAAGTCCGCTCACATTATTTTTAGTCCTTTGGTGAAAGTTTGAAACCTGTGTGTCAGAGCTAATGGAGAGGACATTAAACACAAAGTGGTTTCACTGCTGTGATGGTTTTAGTAGGAATGGTTGTCAAACTCATTTTCAGAGGCTGTCCTAACATTTTAAATGTCCATTACTCCTCCAATCAAAACAGAAGAGGTGTCAGAGTTTCCCTCACTAACTCACTAACAGGTCTGTAGGACACCCAACCAAAAACATTTCAAACCATTAAGGCTGCGGCTGAGATTCAGAGCTTCAATTTAGTCTAAACACAGTTCATGATAATAGGATATGTTTTTGGCGTGTCTGTGTGATTTGTTTCCTAGTCCTGTGTGTGTGTGTGTGTGTGTGTGTGTGTGTGTGTGTGTGTGTGTGTGTGTGTGTGTGTGTGTGTGTGTGTGTGTGTGTCTGACAGACTTCTAAATGATTGGCAGCACAGCAAAAGCTTGTAGGCTTTAAGCACATTACTGAAATGGGATGAAGAGGTTTTAATGAGATTGCCACTAAACCAGTCGATTCATTTTCAAGACGACTTCTACGGCCTGCCAGCAAACAGTGTAAGAAGACATGAAAAGAGATGATTAGCTAAGCATGGAGCTTGAATAGAAACAGGATAAAGACAAAACATGTTAACTAACAACTGACGGTCAGTGTTTAGAGCTCAGAAACAGCTACCAGTGCCAAAAACAGATACATTAAAGGCTCTGTGAGGACTGTCTGTTTGAAGTGGAGTACAGCAACACCTTTTGGCTGGAATCACACGCACACTGTCATGATCTGATCATCGTTTCAACACTACTTTTCTTTGTTCAAGACAACTTTTTACCAGCGTGACGAAACGAACAAGTGACAGGTTAGTTTATACTGAGTACACTGTAAATGTTTCATAACTATAAATAAAAAAACAAGAATCGACAGAAGAAAGTTTATGTTAAAATAAAAACCCTCCTCCTTTTGACCGGCAAAAATGACCGAAAAGAAACAAACATTAGCGCGATTCATTTGCACACAGTCGTCTGCTCTGTACTGAAGTACTGTACTAAGTACCGAAGATCAAAACATGCTTTCACTCCATCCCCAAACTGTAGAAAAGTTACTAGACTTGTTGCTTTTTAGAAAAAAGTCTCTAGATGGGTCTGAAAGTCACCAAATATAGCGTCAGAGACGCTAATCTGGCAACACCGTCCTGCATACCACAACCACGTGTAATGTTACAGCCAATGACTGGTGGCATTATCAGCTCATGATCACGTGATTAACCCTTTTGGTACAGAAACTCGGCACTGAAAAAAATCATAATGCATCCATGGTATTGTTCAGGGGGCCGGGCCAAATGTGGAGGTGGGCCATAGTTTGGGGACCAATGGTTTAAAGGGATAAGGCAAGACAGCATGCCGGAGAACATGAGGTCATAAACTGGACACCACAATACCTCATTATTGATGGGCAACATTTAGATTTTTCTGTCATTGTTAAAAAAAATTCTGTCCAAAACAGAGAATAATTGATTGACGCGACCTCTGCTACAGACTTAGTGGATAATGCTTCAACTGCTGATTTCTCATTAATGTTTATTTCATCCCAAAGCATAGAGAACAAATGGACACAGAGACAACTAGAGAAGAAACAAGCTCACAAGCTCTCCCAAGCTTGTTTCTCTGCAGCCAGGTGTGAAATGCATTAACAGCAAAGATCAGCTTTTTGAATGGGCGTGTTCATGATTCCAGATGTATCTGCAGCCAGTCTCAAGTGGACACTCCATGAATTGCAGTTTTAAATACTTTCCACACCCACTGTGTGACTCTCTCTCACTTGTGTGTGTGTGTGTGTGTGTGTGTGTGTGTGTGTGTGTGTGTGTGTGTGTGTGTGTGTGTAAGTCAAAGGGGAGAAGGGCTTGAGCAGCTTATCCCCTCCACTTGGCTGCTCCAGTTGTAGAAACTGTTAGTAACAAAAGGATGGTCGGCACACAGAGGGGACGAGAGCTGCCAGAGAGAAACAGTCTGAACCAGAGTCTCATCGATTACTACAGCCAGTGAAATAAAAGAGCAGCTGAAGATTCAAAACTGATCCAATGTTGTGGATCAAATCATACCAGCTGAGAAATTCTGATCAAAAACAACATGTCATAAACATTTAAAACTATACTCCCAATGTTATGATGGTCTTACATCTCTAAGTGATCTAACCGTGCCATGATAGACGCTTTCTTCCTCTTTTTTTCCTCCCTTTTAGTTGTCAGACAGCAGGGATGAAGGCAGACACAGATACACATGAAAAAATATGATAGAGATGAATGAGTGCATAAGAACAGTAAGATGTAAAAAATATACGGAGCATTTTCACAACACTGCAGGTAATTTATTTATTACATATGTTCTGTCACAATTCACTATGGCACCACCTGTTGGCCCGCCAACCCGACACAGGAAGTGCACTTGATTTAAAGGAAGTAGGAAGTGTGACGTCTATAAAAAAGAACAGGAAGTGTGACGTCTATAAAAAAGAACAGGAAGTTGGAGGATCTTCCTTTGTCGTCAACAGGGCACAAATGTGCCAGCTCATGAAGAAGCTCAGCAATGAACTGACTTGTTTCGCTTAAGCCAGCAACGGCTTTGAGTCCTTTTCTATGTAAGATTGCAAGGTGGCTAGCTCTGAGATTGTCAGAATGTTGGCAGAAGCTGTATTTTTACTTGCTTGTTGTACTATGTAGTTTAGTTGCTTGGTGTTTATTTAGCATGTAGCTTGGTTAGCCCATAGCTAGGTGGTTTTCTCATTGTAGCATGTGGCCTAGCTTGACATTTAGCATCAAACATTACCTTAGCTTGTAGCCTTGTTAGCCTAGCATTTAGCTTAGTATGTAGCATTACCATGCAGCTTGGTGTTGTCAATAGCTTAACTTGACATTGAACTTAGCACTTAGCTTAGCATTTAGCTTAGCATCATTAGCTCAGCATTAACTTTACATTTGTACAACAAGAAAATTTGTCATGAGAAGTTGTTTATAGCACCTTGCTAATCAGTGTGTTTTTCTTTGTTATAGTTTTCACTCTGAATTCAACCTTTGATGAATAAACAAAGATCAACTGAGACCTGACTCAATCATCATTTGAATTGGAGTTTGGCTGACTGTCAAACTGCGTATCATCACACACGTAGGGAGGACAGTACAACATACCATCACACAATGGAGTAAAAAAGGTCTATATTTTCTGGGTCTCTGTCAGCTGCAGCTTCTTACTAATGCCAAAATAATCCATTCAATGTCCAATCTCCATTTTATATACAGTCTATAGTATCACCTTAATGCTCCACATGTAGCGGCCATAGACTGTATATGATAGCCATGAGCACAAACGTCAGAGCTGGTCTGAGTACGAGCATGAAGTGTCTCCAACCCAAAAAGGCATAAAATATGAATTTATTAATTGAGTTCCTCAAAATTCACTTTAATTCTATAAAGTGTTTGAGGTTTTTTTTCTCTGCTTTCACAGCCGTCCAGTTATCCAGAAGTGTAAACACACATTTGAGTGATTGTGACTCCTATTCAACTTCTTTTTGTTCCTTCAGTCACTTCTATGTTTTGCACTACGTACCAAACTTTAAATTGTCATTTTATGTCTCCAAAACATCGTCCTAAACAGAGCTGCTGGATGAATAATGTGTTCATGAAGAGATTTCCTCATCACACAAATTTATATACTGAAGGTTTGACCACGACAGCACACCTCTGTACAGGTATGAGCAGGTAAATCTATGTGCTGGAAGCCATCATAAATGTGAATGTGTGTACATGAGGTCCCAAAGGTGCACAAAGCTCAGGTGAAGGCTAACAGCCAGGGTCCTCTCAGGCGTGTGTTGGTTTCCAGATGACTTATCTGAGTCCAAACTGCTCAGTGGTGATCAGCAGACAGCGGCTGCAGTGTGTGTGGGCATCAGTGAAAGGATTTGTTAGTGTTTTTGATCACACGCCAGCCTTTGTTTGCATGTCATGCCAGGTTCTGTGCTGTGAACATGTGATGACAGCTGAGGTGTGTGTGTGTGTGTGTGTGTGTGTGTGTGTGTGAGTGCTGAACACTGACACTCACACACACCAAGGAAACTTTTCCTCTTTGTTTCTTCTCTTCCCTCCATCTTTCAGTCTATCAGTCCACCTGCACTCTGTTCACTCTGTTCCTGTAGTATTGTTGAGTGACCATATGCTGACAGGCTAATGGCAGACCTGTGTGTGTGTGTGTGTGTGTGTGTGTGTGTGTGTGTGTGTGTGTGTGTGTGTGTGTGTGTGTGTGTGTGTGTGTGTGTGTGTGTGTGTGTGTGTGTGTCTGATGTCCCAGAATAGCAAAAGTCATCTTTCAATGCAACTGCAGCTTCAATAAAAAGTATTGTTTGAGTCCCATGGTCATTCAATTGTGCTTTCACAAACACACACATAGAATTGAAACATGAAAACACACACACTTAAAAACACTTTCTTTTTTTCTTCTGTGCAGAGTTTGTCAACACAAATCTCCACTTTATGAACCACTAACAACATGCAGAGCTCCTCTACTTTACAGAAAGGGAAGAAAATAAAGTCACCTGTGTGTCACACACGCACACGCACACACACACACACACACACACACACACACATTCAGAGCAGTCAGTGTGACTAAAGAGCCTGTGTGGAGCAGTGAGAGCTCTATCAATCATGTTTGAGGTTGAGAGCAGGTAGAGGAACCTAAAACGCTGTAGAGTCTTTTGGTAGTCAGCTGCTGAAGAAGAGGCGGGCTGATCATCTGGTGTATATATTAAATGTGTCTTACCTGGATGCAGAAGTGAAGCAACAGATGCACATTTAGTTGAAAGCCAGTCAGCAGATTCAGCAGCACAAGAACAACATGATAAGTTTGTGAGCCGTTGTTGATGTTGTTTGGTTCGTTCATGGCAATCAAAAGATCCCACAATGACAGAGGAATGCACACGCGCAAAGCAGTGTGATGTCAGCATTTCCACTGAAAACTCCAGCTTGTTGTTTACACAGCAACAGTGACTGCAGCGTTTCAGAAAAATTCCACTCTGGAGTGTGTTTTAAAAAAGTTGTGTTTTAGGTCAGCTAAAGTGCCGTTTCCGTGTAAGAAAGAGGCCAAAAAGCAACAATACTGTTGCATTTCATCCTGAAACCATTGTTGTATAAAAAGGGCCTTCACATGGCACGGTCCAGCTGTCTGTGCTCCACATGTCTTTGGCTGGCTCTCTATGATCCACGAGGCATGGATGAGCTTTCTGTGCTCTAATTAGGGGCTCGGGCTTCGCATGAGCCACTATTGTTCTTCCGTTTGTTTCTTTCATCTTCTTCATCTTCCGGACTTCATCTTCCGGCCACGAGCCACTATTGTTGGGCGACTGTGGATCAGTGGTAGAGTTGTCGTCTCTTAATCGGAAGGTCGAGGGTTCGATTCCCAGCTCCTGCAGTCACATGTCGAAGTGTCCTTGAGCAAAACACTGAACCAAATTGCTCCCACTGTTGTTCAGTGGTGTGTGAATGGGTATGAATGATTAGCTAAAACGGATGGTTTCTAGCCTCCTCCTCCCATCAGTGTGAGAATGGTGTGGATGGGTGAATGTAAAGCGCTTTGAGTGGTCAGAAAGACTAGAAAAGCGTGACAGTGGGCACGAAGTGCGCATTTGTGTGAATGAGTTAAATATGACCTCAGTTAAACTAGAAACCACGTGTGGATGTGTAACCACACATCAATCTCACCAAACACACCTATAGCCCATGAGTAGCTTTAATGTTCCCACAACAGTTAGGGAGAGGACACATTAGAAAGTATATCAAGAAGAGTATGTATGCCAGCCGGCATGCCGCCCGAGCCCCTCTCACAATTTCCACGGAAATTGTCTAGTTATAATTCTGTCCCTGTAGTGGTCATTTAAAGTGAACTGAGGGGAAGGGATGTTTTAGACTTCTTTCAAATTGGCCAACATGAATATTGAACACACAATAAAATCATAAGGTAGATGATCCATGCCATGCAGAGCATAGACAGCTGGTCTATGCCATGTCGCACAGAGAACTTGTCGATGCTGTGTACAGCACAGACAACCTGTGCCCCCTGCAGAATCCCAAAGTACAGCAGGGTCTCTGCTGTGTTCCCGCCTCACTCATGGTTCCAAGGTTATTTTTTATGAAGGTATTTCAAGTGCAAAATGTTTAACACACAAACACAAATAGCTACTTACAACCACTCAAATCCTCCCCACGATTCACACATTCTCTGTTTTCTACAAGTGCAAATCGGAAATTGTACTGATACACATACAAATTCAATTTTACAGGTGCTCAAACATTTTGCACCTGAAATACCTTCATAATTTCTTACCATGAGTGAGGAAGGAATGCAGTGGACATGAGACCCTGCTGTGCATTGATGCAGCACATGGTTGGCAGAGGCTGTCTATGCTCCACACCATAAACAGTCAGTGACCTTCATGGTTAAAAAACACAAACAGCAACATGTGGACATATACCTTAAACTGTTACAATACCCACTGTGACAACAAGAGACTATACTGTAAAATGAATCTGTTGTTCTACAAGTTATGGACTGAAATCCACTACACAGCTGTTCTGTCTGGTTTTTATTTATTTATTTAATTCTGCCTCTGTGATTGCTTGGTATGAAAACCAACAAAACATGATTCACTCATTTCACAGATTGATGTTTCGATATGTTTGATTGTTGTGATCTTTTTTGGTAAGGACCTGTAACACAGAGCCTTCAGCTTGTTGAGAGATGAAAGAATAGCAAGAAAACAAGAGTCAGTGATGGACTGAGCAGGACACAGAGTGCAGCAGAGGGAGGACCGCTCAGTTCATGCTCCTTTTACCCTCCAGGATGCTGACAGAATTTCATTTTTGTTACAAAGCAAGATAGTCTTGTGTCAGCTTCCAGATTAGAAAAAAACAACAACTTTATGTTGGAAAATTCTTCAGATCCCCCCCAAAAACATGTTTCCTCTGACATCTTAAAAAAAAAAAAAAATCATAATAAGCAGGCTCCTGAACATGAAGCTCACTGATGAGGTTATGTGTCATTTAGCGTTTCCTCAGTCTATAAAAACAGGCTTTAAATGACTCATACCATCATGGAGCAAACTGGGGGGTTATTTTTCACCATTATTTTGAATTTTTCAGAGATTCTGTTCGGTTTTATTGTTTCATTTTCACTCTTAAAGCCCACAATCTTCCCCACAAATCCACCTGCTCACTGGCTGCATCACAAACATAGAAACAGCTCGTCCTTCCAGGGGAAAGACAGTATTTAAATTCAGCTTCCTTTCCACTAAGATGAGGTAAAGAGAGAGTGATGTGTTCAGGTGGGGGGCATGATGGGATTTTCAGTCTTTCTAATAACTTTCAGAACTAGTTTGAGGACAAAATGTCTTTAGAGAAACTTTTACTGTTCTTTGACGAGGCTTTCTCCACAGTCAGCTGTCAGTCACCCAACATGTGAAGCATCGCCTTTCAACAAACAACACACACACACAACAAATAATATGACAGAGTGTGTATGTGAGCGTGAGGCTAAGTTTGAGTATCATTCTACCTCTCAAAGACTCTCAATAGTTAAAACTGAAGTTTGTGTTTGTGAGAGCTGTTTCTCACCTTTAAACTGAGACCTGAGGCCTGTACTACGAAGCTGGATTTTCTCTTAGCGAGGTAACTTCTGGGTTAACCCTGGATTTTCTGTACCACGAAGCTGGTTCATTTCTTACCGAGATGAATCACCGTGGTAACGTATGCTGAACGGCTAACCTGCTCCGGAGCAGGTTAAGATCATGATAAGAGATCAACAAGTAGAAAAACAACACCTCCTGACCAATCAGCTCTCTTGTTAAAGACCCTGCCCATTTTTAGAAGATCCTGTGGATGTTGGTGCGCAGAGCGCTCAGGAGAGAGAGAGAGTTTTTAGGGAGAGATGCGTTCCTTTAGATGTTCACGTGGTCATTCTGTACAAGAGATTCAGATTTTCATCAAATGGACTGAACTACATTTGTCAGCTGATGGATCCATAAATAAATAAATTCAGTTGATTTCATCCAAACATCAGAGACAGAGTGAAGAAATAAAGCCCTGTCACTGACCGCTTTGAACAGTGGTCCCCAAACTACGGCCTCCACATTTGGCCTGGACCCCTGAACAATACCAGAGACACATTGTGAATTTTTTTTCATTCAGTTATTTATTTCATTAATAGTGTTATTTTTAATTTCCTGTTTTTTTTTCTGTGAAGATCCAAGAAAGGGTTATTGATATTTGTTTATGTGTGGCTTTCTGGAAAACAATAAATGTTCACCTTTGGGCACTCCTGTGATCGTCACACTTTTTCTGTTACAAACTGACCACAGCCCTCCATCAGAGAAGGGAAAAGTTATGTGGCCCTCACAGGAAAAAATTTGGGGACCCCTGACTTTAAAGGATGTTTTTGTTCCCAAGTCCAGTTAGCTCCACTGTTTGCATCTTAAATAATGATGTTAGTAATGATGGTCACACATGGCAGAACTGTAGAAACAGGAATTTATCGAACTACGTGGGAGTTGAGGAATTAATATTAATTTAATTTAATATTGCAACACAAAATGTGCTCACATTGGGACGGAGTGGAAAATATAAACCAAAGTTTGGACACTGAGGAAGAGCTCTGCTCCAAACGTCTGTGCTGTAATAAAGTCAAAGTAAGTGATCAGAGTGCTGTCTGTTTATATTGTCCTATGAAGTAATTTTGGATACTCTCTGATTCACTGAGGGAGTTGATATCCAGCTTCATAGTACCACAGGTTGTAGAAGATTTTTTCACAGTAAAGTACGAGTGAAGCTTGCTGGGTTTTCAAAGGTGCAACATGCCCATTATAGTCTGCAGTTGTCTCCCAGAGTGAAGAACAAAGCCATAAATCTGCTGATCTTTGCCCTAGCGAGACGCCGTTGAGGCTGGCCAGGCCTCGATGCTGGGGCTCTTGGTAACTTGACCAGCTGGACTCTGAAGGAGGGATACCTTATGCATTAGCCAACTTTGGAATAAAGCCAGTGACATAGTTTCAACAGAACAGTTCAGTAGTTTCAGTAAGTTTAGCCTGTCAGATTCAAGGCCTCACCTGGCCTGCCGTCAAGACACAAGAAACTCCACGAAAAGGCTGAAATTCAACAAGGTAACAGAGAGAGATCCTGGATCTGTTAATCCAGCTTTGTAGTACAGGCCTCTGAGCTACATTCCCTGTGAGTAATACACTTATTATCTATCCATATTAAGTCCTTCGAACACACTCCTCCAAAAACTCCTTTAAAAAGAGTTTCAGAAACAAGTTTAAAAGAATGTGTGTGTTATGACCCTCTGCTGCTCAGCAACACATCAGATGAACTCAGAGAGAAGGCAGTGAGTGGGAATCAAACCGTTAATTCATGCACAGTTACACTAATGACTGCTGAAGCATGGCCAAAGATGACTGTCTGATCATAGAGGCACATTTTAGCACATTATGGAATAGAAATGAGTAAATCAGGGTGAGTGCAAGAAAAATAAATGTTTGAATCATCTCGCTGCTCATGTTCACTTAACAGAAATGAGAAAAATGGAGCGACTGACGCCGAGAGATGGAGTAATATACGATCAATTTATTCTCCTGTAACATCTATTTATTCATGCAGACACACACACACACACACACACACACACACACACTCCAGTGATAGGATGAGATGGTTTGGAGAAAATGTGTTATGAGAGGAGAAGAAAAACTGCTCTGACAAAATACCCAGCGACGTAATTCATGTGTGTTTGAATAGTGAGAGAGAGGAAAGAAAAAAGGAAGATGAGGAACTCAGATTTTAATGTTCCAGATCATTCAAGACTTTTACTGTAACACATTTGTTTTAATAGGACGGCACACACACTGCAGCAGAACTCAGTAAATGTAGACCTGAAACACTCTTCTGACAGGTGGTAGATTATAATTCAGTTTATCTTAAGTCAGCGTGGTGTGGAATTATTTTCCTCCTGTTGTTCTCTCGCTCAGCTTTGTCTTCACTTCCTTCAGAGAAAAGACATTTGATGACTAGAAGTGAAGACGTTTATTTATACTGAGTAAGTTTTAATGACCGCTGGACTTCAGTTGGCTGGGATGGATCTTTAACCAAGAGAGAGAAAAAAAAAGAGACGACGAGTCTGTGAGTCCAAGAGAGAAATAAAAAGCAACCACAAAGTAAAGCTTCCTGTAGTCTGAATGTTTATTAACAACACAACAAGCAGCCTGAGCACAGGAGTCCTGGAGTTGTTTGTTTCTTCACAGTGATCTTCTGTCCATGAGATCGTCTTCTTCAGTGTGTGAAGAAACCAGCCTCTGTAAAAACCAGCCTCTGTCTAAAAGATGTGAGTAAAACAAACAGTCTGAAGTTCTAAAGCAGATCAGGAGAGTTTTTCAGCAAACCATCAGCAGCAGCAGTGACTCACCTCCACAGTCTCTAAGCCAGACAGAATCATGGGATGAGTTTCAGATTTGCCCTCATTAGTGTCTGTTTATTAGAGAAGATGATAATGAGAAGTTATTATCAGTGAGGGGGTGGACTGATGAATTTCTCCTTTTTTCTCAGACAAACTGTAAAAATTAACATCTGAATACAACTCTGGGATGTTTGTCATATGAAGCTCTTTCATGTTCTTTATCACAGAGAACAAGTCAAACGATCCCTGAAACTCAGCGTCCTGAAATGAAAGACAGTCACACACTGAAGACACATGACGAGGTGGACATGAAGAGGAGGACGTGAACTGAAGACAGGAAGTGTGTGAGCGTGTGTGAGCGGGATCATTACTGAGAAACCAGCTCAGGACTGTATAAATAAACACCATAACAAACCTCCTGGAGCCTGAGCTGCCATGAATACTGAAAACAAAAGATACAGAGAGGACCAGGAGCTGCTGGAGCTGCTGGAGCTGCTGGAGCTGCAGCACAACACAAAAAATACCCACAATCCCCCTCAGGCACTCTGAGGCTGCTGCAGTGCCCTCAGCACCTCTGTTTCCATCTGACTGCAGGCGACGTGTCTCAGAGTGAGACCTCCTGAGGACCAGCTGAGTCCGACCTGCAGGTTGATCCACTGAGCAGAGGTCCAACCTACATGTATGTTCACACCTGTGAAACCACTTCAACCCTGTTCTTTGAGTTCAACACTCCAGATCCTTTGATTCAACATCAGGCCATAACTTGTGTTTAAACTGAATGCACTGACTGACTTGAATGGCAGCGAAGTACAGCGCAGTGCGCGGCGCTGACGGACCGCGGCGCTCACGCTGTATGTGTGAATTAGGGGTGACACTCGAGTCCTTCAGCCTGATTTTGAGCTTCAATGGGGACAAGACTGTCGATGGAAATATTTACAGACCTGCTGCAGCATTACTAAGGGAACAATATCAGGGCCTGTATTCACAAAGCATTTTATCTTTCAACTAGGAGGACTCCAAAATGACACTAAAAGTTCCTTGCTGAGAGTTTTCTTTTCAAACCTTTTCACAAATCTGCTCAGACCAACTTTTACAAGGGAATTCAGAGAACTCTTAAGCTGAGGGGTGAAGCTGACAAACTGGCGATCTTAATATTGTCTAAAGTGCAGTTAGAAAAAAAAATCACCCCCGTACAGCGCGTGTCGATAGTATATTTAGCGATTGTACCAGGCTGTAAATGTGCTTATTTCGGCTGTGAAAACTCCTTTTTTTTTTTTGGCTTGGTGTGTTTATAACTTCTGGTACTTCTGGAGCCAGCCTCAAGCGGACACTCGAGGAACAGCAACACCTTTATCTCATTAACATGATTAATATTTTCATTGTAACCTCTCATGAAATCCTCCCCACACTTATTTTTTTCAGTAAAATCATTGATCATTTTCAAGAAGTTGTGGTAAGACTAATCGTTAAATTTTTACTCTTTTTTTATTTAATAAAATCTGAACTAAAAATTGCAAAAGCTGCCTAATTTATCAAATGTGATACAAAACAAATGTCAATGATATATCAATATTTTCTGTGGATTTTGTTAAAAGGATCAATAAATATCTGAGTTCCAAAAAACAGGTTCATGTTCAGTTCATGAGTTCTTCCTCATTAACACTCATCAGTCTGCTTTGACTTAAACATCTGTGTGTCTCAAACTTATTCTGTGAATGAGAGGGTTGGACTATCACGCCTCAAATACACCGGGTGCGTCTGCGTTGCAGCTCCGCTGCGCTGCGTGTTGACTGCATTTGTCAACTTACACCGGCTGCGTCGCGAGTCCGGCAAGCCGCAGAGCTGGAGTCGCGAGACCGCGTACTTCTCGCGGTAATTCACGTTCCCGTGAGAATGTTGAAGCAAACAGTAATACTAAAATACTGTACGGTGTAATACTCACCATTCACTCCCAAAACACTTGAAACACTCTTCCATGCCATTTCCTTTTTGAGATTATCTTTATAAAAAGGATGTGTTGGGTCATAAATTATTCTGTGGTTTTCCACCTCAATGATAAGCTTCTCCTCGTCCATGTTTTTCACTGTTTCCCCTTGGTAAACTCTGACCTGTTGACTACTCGCATATCTCTGCTCATTGTGAAGAGCTGCTATTGTAATCAAGCTAAATACGATCTAGTTTAGACACGGTTTGTTTTATTTTGAAAGTCTCATGCTCTTTTTATGTAGTTTCCGTGCACTACTTCCTGTCCCGCTCGATCTTCTCTACTCTGAATTTATGCGTCACAGCTCCGTCATACGGCAAAAATAGGATGGCTGCGGATTAGCTGCGACCTGTCGGACCAGAGACGCAGCTGAACCGCAACTGAACGGATCCAGTGTAAATTGACACATTGACTTGAATGGATTTTAAACTGATCCGGCGCCTTGACGGAGCGGAGCTGCAACGCAGACGCAACCGGTGTATTTCAGCCGTCAGAGCAGATGGCTTCATACTTAATGTGAGGAAACACTTAAGGAGATGATCTTTATCTCCGTCTTACCCCTGAGTCACACGTTCAGCATGAGGTATGTACGCTCATGGACCGCGGCACTTACGGAGTATGTGTGAGTCAGGGGTTAGTCTCTTTCTCTCTCTCTCTTTCTCTCTGCTCGTCTCACAAACGATTTATGATATAAATGTGTCTTTGCATCATTTCAAACCCTGCAGGTGGTTTTTAACCTTGTTTTTTTTATTTTTTTTAAACACTCTCTGATAAATGTTTAGGACGTCCTGCAGGAGGATCGTGT
This sequence comes from Labroides dimidiatus, assembly GCA_030710495.1. Lineage (NCBI taxonomy): Eukaryota > Metazoa > Chordata > Actinopteri > Labriformes > Labridae > Labroides > Labroides dimidiatus. The sequence goes on along the minus strand of CM061150.1, from coordinate 30,047,776 downwards.
TTGGTCTTTAAAGTCACTAAGTTCCTCTCTCTGTGTGATTAGCTGAATAAATAGAGATTCCTAAGTGTTATTCAAGGTGTTGAATATTTCTTAGATCAGCGCTGGGATTCATTTACTGTATGAGGACTCTTACATACTTTCTTCTTCTTCTTCTTCTTTTTTGTGAATTTATAAAGTAAATGTCTTGTCAAAACACACACACACACAAAACAGACCTCTGGCTGTTAACATTTTGTTTACTTCTTACGCCTAAAATAAAATTGCAGTGTTTTTCTTATGTGTTGTGGTCTCTGAAGCTTGTTTTCTAAATGCTGAGCATGTGTTCTCCAAATTGATGAGGCTGTTTAATTTGTTTGTGTTTTGTCTTTTTGCATGTGCTTTCTTAAGTTACAGTGCTGTGGGCTTCCACGGCCACCGCACTCTCTCCTCCTCCAAATCCCCATGAACAGGTAATTCTCCATCTTTCTCCAGTCCTGTACCTGCAGCCACAGTCCAACTTGCGGCATGTGTTTTAAGGGCCATTAAGGTCCATTTAATCATTTTTCTAAACATGCACAATAATTACTTCCATGTATAAACTGCATCAGTTCATTGCCAAATGAAAAAAACAGCTTTTATTTAGAATTTATTGACAAGTTTCTCAAACAATGACAAAAAAAGGTTCTGCCCACTCAGTGGCTGCTCTCCCTCTCATCCTCTCTCTCCGCCTGCTCTCTCATAAAGGCCAGAAGGTTTTCCCTGTCCCTGTCCCTCTTCCTGGACCTCTGTGCACTCTGCGGCTGGCTGACCCCTGCCTCTTCTGCAGAAGGGGCAGAGGCTGGTGTGCTCACAGTGCTGCCTGAAGTGGCAGTGAGGTTGAATGCAACAACCAGGGGAGGACTGATTGAGTGCTGCCCCTGGAATAATAACTCTGTCACAAATAGCACGGTAACCTAAAGCAAACCCTCACCACTACAACTACTACTGTTCTATTAATGTAAAGTCTTTAAAAGAAATGTGTGAAAGACTCTCACAAGGTTTAATACAGCATAGAAAAACTAGTAGTTACCTTGTATTTCTTTTAAATTGTTCCACTTCTTTTTTGCCTGCTTTGCTGTGATTTTCAGGCCAGAAGTGGTGACAAAGTCCCTGGTATTAGCAGAAAACAAATGTATCAATGATAATGAGTGAAACTGTGCAAATCTGGGTTCTTCAAACGAACAGGAAATAACACAAGCTCTCAAGATGGGTACTCACTCCCATCCACTTCTGGCCAAGTTCCATCTGCCTGTGAAAAGGTTCTCATTGGCCGCCCGCCACTCAATGAGGACTCGGGTTTCCTCAGACCCTTAAACAAAATGACGTGTAAGCGTTAATTTTTATGTAGAACTACACATTAGAACAAGTCTGAACACGAAGGAATGAAAGTAAGAAAACAATTTGATGAATGGTAAAAACCCTGCCAAACTACAATCAATACAGATACAATAAATATACACAGTTCAGCTCTTAACTTTCACCAAACCAATAAGCCTGTTAACAATTTATATATTTAGACTGAAACCAAGCTTTTATCGTTATATAAGCCGACCCTTAACAAACAACACAGCCAGCAAAAGTGATCAATGGTGAGCTCTGGCCGCTAGCACGGCCAGCTAGTTGTAACATATATAGTTGGGACCTGGCATGTCCGAAAACGTAAGTGAAAAATTTCATCTTGGCTTAATCTTGCTTTATCGACCCAATACATGAGGTTTAAATATCTAAGTTTTTGCCAAAAATGATCTCAAAACCACAATCTGTGGGAAAATTATAGCTTACAGTTGTGGGTCAACTCCTCTGCCATTGCTGTCTCTCTCCCACTGGTTGCAGTGAAATGCATTCTGGGATACGTTGCTGTTCAACTTGTGTATTGGAACAGTACTTGGGCTGTGACTGATAACATTTCACAAGTCATTGAGAAAGGCCCATAGTCTCCGCGACGTCACCCATCTGTTCCTGATACAGTCAGATGAAGCCAATCATTGCACAGGGCCATCTTGGATATGACGCAAACTTTAAGCTTCCGTTCCAACAGCTATAGGACGCCCGTCAGTCATGTGAACTGATGTTGATGCTGATTGTTGATGCGTCTCTGATGTGAACATCACTCAGTCTGATGACTGTTATCATATTTATTTATTATAACACTTCCCAGCATCACCTCTAAGTGCCGCCAAAGGAACAAAAGCTGTAAAAACGTGCATACGCCAGCCATGAAGTTGGCATGAGGCAACACACATTTCCACGATCATTTCACTCTTGATACATCAAACTATGCCGTGAAAACCAGTGTATGCCACGTTTTTGTATGCATGCATTCTTTGTGCATGAGGCCCCAGGCATTTTTCCAACCACTTCCCCTTAAGGCTGTGAGTTCAGTGAGTCTGAGGTAAAATAAGGTCAGTATTTTATGGACTTTTGTCCAATCAAATTGAAATCTAATCTTGTCAACAGCCCCTCAGGTCGAGCAGGAGGCTGGTGTTATCCTGTGTTCATGTCTGATTAGAGGAGGAAGAAGAGGACGGTGTTTTATCAGAGCGAGGAAATGTCTGGAGTTATGGTTCAGTTTGTTGGAACACCTGCTTTTGTGCTGGTTATGACTTTATCTTTATTTTCTTATTATTATGAAATATCTGACGATGATCAGTAGTTCAATTTAAACCATGAACTGGATGGTCCAGTATCAGGAAGGAAATATTTTATGTTCCAACCAGCAGCAGCTCTCTCTCTATCTATCTCTCTCTCTCTCTCTCTCTCTCTCTCTCTCTCTCTCTTTCTTCCCTTTCTCTCTCTCTGAGTGTGTCAGAGTCTTTCTACAATCAGCCAGTGACCTGTGGTCAGGATTGTAGATTTGACCTTGAAATGCGTCACAGCTGAAGATCATCTTTAAACCTCAAGTATCATCAAGAAAAAAAAACAACACACTGAGGAGCATCTTAAACATGAGGAGAGGAGTTTTTCTTTAAACAACATGAAGACTCTGAAACACACTGAGTGTGTGACGGTTCATTGAGCTGAAGTGTGTCTGTCTTCACAAAGCCTGAGGGTCATAAACACAGCCCTGCTAACATCACAGAGCAGTAAGAAGGAAACTTTAGACTGACATTCACAGCTTCAGAGGAAGCACCAAACACATGAACTAACATCTGACCGAGTGTCGGACCAACCACAGAAAGACACGGCAGCTTTTATCAGGATGATTTTCTCTCTTTGCTCCAGCTGCTGGAAATCTTTGGCTGTTTTTTTCTGACCGTTCTTGGAAAGTTTCAGTGAATTTAAAAAGTCTCTCAGACTCTCTGATGATGTGATCAGTCGTCACTGTCTCCAGATGAACTGCCCTCATGTCCCTTTTTATGAGATGCATTAAGAGCTCACCGTTCACCAACATATGAGCCTTTTTAAAGTGTGTGAATGAACTCTGACAGTAATATTAGCTCTTTGAAGTCTGAAGACCTTATCACAGGGTTCGTCCTGGGGTTGTGAACTCTGACTGGCTGTTGTCTTCTCTCAGGGAGGTGGAGGAAAGACAAACTGAAGCAGCACTCAGACCAGCTCGGTATCTTGGTTTGTCTTTGCAGCTGGTCTTTGTGCCTGTCAGTCCTGATGCTTTGATTATTTCACTTCAGAGTGAATCGGAGGAATAATGTGTGTTTATTTTCTATTATGATTGGAGGTGTTGAATCAGAGAGAGACTCACGGCAAACCTCAGCTCCACACAAACAACCTGCATGACCAGGCGAGCAAATATCACAGGCGGCTGCACAGGTAGACCCACAGGGGTACTCATGCATAAATATGAGGGTCACGACCAGACAAATGAGTAAATATCACAAACATGGACAGACAAACACACACCTCAAACACACACACACACACACACACACACACACACACACACACACACACACACACACACACAGGAGACAACACCATATGAGTAAATATCAGCTGTGAAAAGCCTCAAACAGCCACCAGGTTACAACAGGAGACTCAGCAGGGGCCAAACAGGTCTCTGTGGAGCTCCCAAACACTACACTGATCCATTCATGGGCAGACATGAGGAGTGTACAGGAAACTAGTACAACATGTTTAACCTGGAAATACAAATACAGTCATCAAAGCTTCTCTTCAAACTGCATGTTGTTGGATCAGCAGAAAAGCATCTTTATATATATATATATATATATATATATATATATATATATATATATATATATATATATATATACATATATATATATATATATATATATATATATATATATATATATATATATATATATACATATATATATATATATATATATATATATATATAAAAGTCTCTGTTTTCATCAAGAATCATAATAACTAAATGAAATTCAGGGCTTGTTTGATTACTTACAATCATGATGTTGCAGTATTTCATTAGGAACTTAAATTCTCCTCTCTGCCAACAAAACAAATCTAATTTCTTTACCTTGTTACAGTTGTTTGGTTCTTCTTCTTCACACAACTCAGTGGGAGAAACAGGAGAACATGTGTTGTCAGCAGACTTGTGTTGTGACTGAAGTCATCTACTGTTTCTGGCTTTGTTTAAACACACGTTAAGTGAGCATCCAGCTCTGTGAAGCTCTCATTTTGAGTCAGAGCTCTCAGTCTCAGACTTCCAGCGGACTCACGCAGAACGATTCCTCTGCAGGTGAAAGGACTGAAACTCTGCAGCATGTCAGCTTCGTCAACAGACCAGTAGATCACAGAGCTCTGAGACAATGGAGGAGAGAAAGTAACCACTGTGATGGAAGACGTGTTCAAATGTGGTCATTTAGTGTTTGTTTCTTAGTGTCAGATAACTCAGGGTTGTGCTGAATGGAGGTGAAATTTGAAAGAGCTGTGTTGGTGGTTTTATTGTTGCATCCCCCACACTAACAGAAATGATGATAATGAGCTTCAAGTCCTCTTGGTGGACAGGGTTCATTTTTTTATTTTATTTTTTTAGAAAATTTGGTCTGGTTGTATTAAATCCAGATATCTCGACCAGGAAGACTTTAGAGTGGGTTAAGTTCATTTAAAAACATTGTTGAATTTTGGAAGGATGATTAATTTAACAGATGTTATGCTGCCCTTCATACTTAGCTCCTGAAGCCCCTGAGACAGTTCAGCACATCACAGCAGGGTGTAAGATGCTGGCAGCCAAGGCATACATGGAGCAGCATAACCAGGTAGCTGGCATAGTGTACAGGAACATCTGTGCAGAGTATGGACTGGAGGTCCCAGGGTCAAGATGGCAGACACCTCCTAAGGTGGTGGAGAACAAGCGGGCCAAGGTCCTGTGGGACTTCCAGATCCAGACTGACAAGATGGTGCTAGCTAGTCAGCCTGACATAGTGCTGGTGGATGAGGATTAGAAGACAGCGGTAGTGATAGATGTAGAAATACAGAGCGATAGCAACTTCAGGAAGAAGGAACACCAGAAGCTGGAGAAATACCAAGAGCTGAAGGAGGAGCTACAGAAGATGTGGGGTGTGCGGGCAACAGTGGTGCCAGTTGTAATTGGGACACTGGGGGCTGTAACACCCAAGCTGGGTGGATGGCTCCAGCAGATACCAGCAACAACATCTGAGATCTCCATCGAGGAGTGAAATTATGAGATAAAAACTCATAATTATAAGTTTCAAATTGAAATTATGAGAATAAACAAGTCAAAATTGTGAGAAAAAAGTCCTAATTATGAGATTAAAAAAAAGAAATAAGAAAAGAAGAAATCTTACTCAAGACAAAGTAGTAGCTTTTCTGTGGAGTGAGCTCTAGAGAAATGGATTGTGAGTACATTGAGACTAACTTTATATAACTTACTTACATCATTTCAACTTTTATCTCATAATTATTGTCAAGTTGTTGTACCTTTGATGTGTAAACCCCCAACTTGAAAAGCAGTGTCAAACTGCCCAAAGTAGACTGGGATCCACTCAACTCAAAAGCACAAGACACGTCCTTCTTAATTTCACCTTTTATTCTTTTGTCATTTGGTGCTTTCTCAAGGTAAAAAAAAAAAAAAAACATTTAAAGAAAACAGAAAAGCACATTTAATATAAGACATTATGCATTTCTTTTAAACAAGCATACAAACATGTAGTTTAAGAATTTCTAGAGGGAAAGAAAAACACTTTGACTACAGCTTCAATATGTTTTCCTTACAACAACCAAGTTTGTTTATTTAATTTATTTATTAAAATCTTCAGATTTAATGTGGGTTGACTTTAAATAAGATATTTACTTTTTTAACTGAAAGGGTAATTTATTGGTCATGTAATTTCTATTATTTATCAGATATTTATCCAGTAATGAAATGTTATGTATATTGATCATTTTATTATGTTTTGTATTATGATTTTTTTTAAATTATGATTAGTGGGTCAAACAATAAAGCGAACAAAGGCGCAGGTGCCCGCGCAGAGCATGGGTCCTGCATGCGCCCATGCTGTGCTGATGTAGTTATCCCCAAGAGAAACTGTTTCCCCTGGCTGTGGGAGCGCATGCATTCAGCGAAGGTGGAGCAACAGAAGTGCGCTTGATTTCATCACAGTAAATTCAAACTAACAAGTATTGTATTGTTAAATTCAATGTTTTGGTGTTTATATTTATCTACGAGGATTTGCAACATGGCCGATCTTCAAAACAACAGCTTTGAATCTTTTGTCCGTCGTAACGTCTTTTGAACGTTAACGATTTTTGAACACATCTGAGACCTTACAATTTATAGGATTTACTTGGTTTTCCTCCTGGCAGGCTGCATGGGCATATCTCCTCTCACCTGCTCCAGGTGCATCATGTGAAAGTAGGTCAGACTCTTCTGGAAGGAAATCTGCATCTTTTAGGGGATGAAAGCTGACGGTTATTTATTTATTTATATTTTAATTACCTGCCTACTTACCTGTTAATCAACACTGAAAGATTACTAAGATACAGTATTCATTTATTTGTTTATTATTTATCTACTTTCGAACACGTTTGTTTATTTGATCCAGACTTACCAGAATGAATAAGCATATGAATGAGCTACTTTCTTATGTAGATTATGTTTTAGTTTTACTCTAATTTAACTGGATTGGAAGGCTACTTCTGAGTCTTGTAAATTCTAAATTAAACTACAATTTGACTTGACAATTATGACTTAATATGGGCAAAAAAATTAAATAAAAATTTTCTTGAAAAATACGTTTATTTATTAATTGATTTATTTTCAACTGGCAGAAATGGGCTTTCATACTTTTATGATGAACAAATAAGTATTTTGGTTGAAAGACATTTCTGCCATTATTTCTGTGGAAAGCAGTGAGAGGCAGACGTGCTGTTTTCTCCACCAGGAGGCCGTCCTCCCCACTCAAGTGTTTTCACCTAATTGAACTTTAGCTGCACGAGAGGCATGAAGATGGATCTCATTAAAGCAGCGAGCATGAAGGAAAGATCTCTCTCATATCTGTGTTTTAATTGCCAACTCTCCTTCATAATCAGATTAGCTGGAGAGTGCAGTGAAGAGCAGATAAGACAAAGAATAATTGAATTAGAGGAGAGGAGAGTGGGTGCAGCAGAGACAGAGAGGAGGCTGGATGTGAGCGAGAAAACAAGATTCAGAGAGAAGAAACCACCAGGAGAGAGAGAGAGAGGGGGGGGGGGCTCCTCCACACTGTAAAAAAAAAAAAAAAAAAAAAGCCTGTGCCAGTTGCATGACGCACCAATACACAGCAGCATCTCATGTCCACTACGTACCTTCCTCACACACTGTAACAAAAACTGTTACACTTCAAAATCTGCTCCTCTACAGTTTGGTTGTGACGGCCTTTGAAACATGAGTGAAGAGGGAAGACAGTGGATATGAGACCCTGCTGTACTTTGGCTGGTTCTGCCCCAAATTTCCAAAATGTGGCCCCCTCCCCTTGCAACATCCCAGTCCATGCCATGTGGAGCAGAGGCAGCTGGTCCGTGCCATGTGGAGCACAGACAGCCGGTCCGTGCCATGTGAAGCAGAAGCAGCCGGTCCGTGCCATGTGGAGCACAGACAGCCGGTCCGTGCCATGTGGAGCACAGACAGCCGGTCCGTGCCATGTGAAGCAGAGACAGCCGGTCCGTGCCATGTGGAGCAGAGGCAGCCGGTCTGTGCCATGTGGAGCAGAGGCAGCCGGTCCGTGCCATGTGGAGCAGAGGCAGATGGTCTGTGCCATGTGGAGCACAGACAGCCGGTCCGTGCCATGTGGAGCAGAGGCAGTCGGTCCGTGCCATGTGGAGCAGAGGCAGCCGGTCCGTGCCATGTGGAGCAGAGGCAGCCGGTCCGTGCCATGTGGAGCACAGACAGCCGGTCCGTGCCATGTGGAGCACAGACAGCCGGTCCGTGCCATGTGAAGCAGAGACAGCCGGTCCGTGCCATGTGGAGCAGAGGCAGCCGGTCTGTGCCATGTGGAGCAGAGGCAGCCGGTCCGTGCCATGTGGAGCAGAGGCAGATGGTCTGTGCCATGTGGAGCACAGACAGCCGGTCCGTGCCATGTGGAGCAGAGGCAGTCGGTCCGTGCCATGTGGAGCAGAGGCAGCCGGTCCGTGCCATGTGGAGCAGAGGCAGCCGGTCCGTGCCATGTGGAGCAGAGGCAGCTGGTCTGTGCCATGTGGAGCAGAGGCAGCCGGTCTGTGCCATGGGGAGCCAAAGCAGCTGGTCCGTGCCATGTGGAACAGAAGCAGCCGGTCCGTGCCATGTGGAGCAGAGGCAGCCGGTCTGTGCCATGTGGAGCAGAGGCAGCCGGTCCGTGCCATGTGGAGCAGAGGCAGCTGGTCTGTGCCATGTGGATGACATGTTCACAATGTTCACGGAGCTGTCAGACAGCACACAGGACATCAGAGCAGCCAGGTGAGGAGCTGAAGCAACCCAAAACAAGGACAGAAAGATGCTAAAGCTAACACCATCAGAGCTTTTTCTCACTCCATGTTCGCACAGCTACAGCTACACCAATGGATCAAAAGGATCTGTGCAGATCTGTGAGTGTTTTTAGATCCTCAGACAGCAGGAAGCTGCTGATGAACGACGTAGAAAAAGTAGAAAGATGAAAAGTGAAGAGGTCAGACAGAGGTCAAACTCAGCACCATGTTTAACCTTTAGCACATGCCGTCACCCGCTGAGTCATGTGGAGACCTCATCATCACCATCATCATCATCATCATCATCATCAGGCCCTGCTTCAAAGGGAGCCGTCAGCAGGGCACAGCGGCTGCCCCGGGCGAGCCCTCTCACAGAAAATCAAACCTACCCCAGCAGTGTGAGTTATCTCGCCTCTAATGTCTAATATCTAATGGCCGTAATCAAAAGCCCCGCCACGCTGCTCTCAGAGCCCAGCTGATAAATCACAGCCTGAGTGAAAAATGGGCCGTATCACAGCACAGAGCTGATAGGCCGCCGCGCAGCCCCATTTGTTAAAGCAGCTTCCTGTGGTTTTGGTGTGGCTTCAGTCTCTTCTCCTCCTCTCTCTTTTCTTTTTCTCATTTGTTCAGGCGTCCCCGTCTCCTCTGAGTTAACCTCTCTTTGTCGTCTGTTTGAACTGCTCATTACTTTGTTTGGCCTCTCATTTATTTACCAGCAGCTCATCCCTTCTTCTTTCTTTCCATCTCTGCCTCCTCATCCCTTCTTCTTTCTTTCCATCTCTGTCTCCTCATCCCTTCTTCTCTTTCTTTCCATCTCTGTCTCCTCATCCCTTCTTCTTTTTTTCCATCTCTGTCTCCTCATCCCTTCTTCTCTTTCTTTCCATCTCTGCCTCCTCATCCCTTCTTCTTTCTTTCCATCTCTCCCTCCTCATCCCTTCTTCTTTCTTTCCATCTCTGCCTCTTCATCCCTTCTTCTCTTTCTTTCCATCTCTGCCTCCTCATCCCTTCTTCTCTTTCTTTCCATCTCTGCCTCCTCATCCCTTCTTCTTTCTTTCCACCTCTGCCTCCTCATCCCTTCTTCTTTCTTTCCATCTCTCACTCCTCATCCATTCTTCTCTTTCTTTCCATCTTTGCCTCCTGATCCCTTCTTCTTTCTTTCCATCTCTGTCTCCTCATCCCTTCTTCTCTTTCTTTCCATCTCTGCCTCATCATCCCTTCTTCTCTTTCTTTCCATCTCTGCCTCCTCATCCCTTCTTCTCTTTCTTTCCATCTTTGCCTCCTGATCCCTTCTTCTTTCTTTCCATCTCTGTCTCCTCATCCCTTCTTCTCTTTCTTTCCATCTCTGTCTCCTCATCCCTTCTTCTCTTTCTTTCCATCTCTGTCTCCTCATCCCTTCTTCTTTCTTTCCATCTCTGTCTCCTCATCCCTTCTTCTCTTTCTTTCCATCTCTGCCTCCTCATCCCTTCTTCTTTCTTTCCATCTCTCCCTCCTCATCCCTTCTTCTCTCTTTCCATCTCTGCCTCATCATCCCTTCTTCCCTTTCTTTCCATCTCTGTCTCCTCATCCCTTCTTCTTTCTTTCCCTCTCTGTCTCCTCGTCCCTTCTTCTCTTTCTTTCCATCTCTGCCTCCTCATCCCTTCTCCTCTTTCTTTCACTTTCAGGCTGGAAGCTTCAGCTCCTCAGTCTTTCTGTCCTCAGGTGTTTCATGTCTCTGTCCTCTTGTTTCAGTGTCGGTGTCTCTCTCTTTGCCTCTCTGTCTCATTTGTTAACAGGGTGTCGTGTCGTGTTGTGTTCTGTGGTGTTGGTGGGTCGGCTGCTCGGTGAACAGAACCGCTGTGAGGAGGTAATTAACCGCTCCTCGTTTAGACGACAGGGTCAATCAGCCTGACAGAGCGACCACATGAGGGCCAGAATACCAAATACTGGAGCCTCACACACACACACACACACACACACACACACACACACACACACACACACACACACACACACACACACACACACACTCCTACTTTAATTCATGTAACTGTTAGATAAATTAAGGTAAATACTTGAGCAAAGTGTTTGTTTTCAATGATTAAAGGAGTTTTGGAGCCATTAAAAAATTCTCAGAGTCAAACTCAGATTTCTTTCATTTTCTCTCTTATCCTGTTCAGGGTGTCTGGAGTCTATCCCAGCTGTCTTAGGGTGAGAGGCGGGTACATCCTGGACTGGTCTCCAGCCAATCACAGGGCTGACACACAGAGACATCCTTTCACCCACACATGCAGGTCATTTAGAATCACCAGTTAACCTGATGAGCATGTTTTTGGACTGTGGGAGGAAGCTGGAGTACCTGGAGAGAACACATGCACAGGGAGAACATGCTAACTCCACACAGAAAGACCACCAGGCAAACAGGGATTCAAAAGGTGACCTGTTGCTGTGAGGCTGCAGAGTTAACCATTGCACCACCATGCAGCCCATCAAATTGAATCATTGTTCAGAAAAAGAACAACAGTAGCCTCAAAGACACTTCTTGATTACTGGTTTGAAAACTACATTTCCCAGAAATCCCATCGGTAGAGGTCAGTCTGTCTCTAATCTCAGACGGTCTTTCTCGCTTTCTTTCCAAACTTTAGCAGAGGGAGGAGGGTAGAAAACAAACGTCCATTTCCAGCTCCTCTCAGTGTATAAAGAGAACGACGAGGACATGTTCAGGAAGCTGTTGGAGCAGGAACTGTTAAGGACTTCAGGGTCCTTCACTGCTCTGCTGCTCTGCTGCTTGTTTTCATTGTTTGGTGGGTTTCTTTGTAAACACTGAGCAGAGACTCCAGTGGAAATATACAGATGAATAAATAAAATGAAACAAAGAAATAATGTTGCTATAAAAAGCAATTTAAACAAAATGAATACTTAAAAGAAAGGGCTTGTGTTGCCTTTAGGCCATTTATTTCGTAGAGTATTTTATTTTGAAGGACACACTGCTGTGGTGTGATGTGTGACATCATATCCGGATAAGGAGTAGAGTTCCTCCGGATCATTCTGTTCATTCCTGTGCTGAACGCTGCAGAGGCAACATCGTAAGTATTTAAGATCATGGGTGTCTTCTGTTTGATTAAAAATGCATAAATATATACAGTAAAATATATTTCACGTAAACAATGGTAAAAACACTACTTAAAAATATATACAGTGTTAAAATGTGTTTCTTCTAAAAGCTGTTTTTTGTCTTTGTTTTTATTTTCATAGTTTTCACTCTACCTTTGTGAAGTGCATTGAGGAGACAAACATTAAAGTCAACCAACCGCATCTTTAATACGCCTCTTTGTGATTTTACAAGGGAGAGTTTATCTGGTTGTAAACGCTACATTATCCTTTGTAGTCAAGACAACACAGGGCTAATAAAAGTAGAAATATAAAGACAAATAAATTATTTTCCATTGCTTTTCAGATGCACTTATTGTTGCTTTACTGCAAACATTCAACGTCACATTGTCGTTGCTTTGATGGCACTTTTTTTTTACATTACATTACATTTTTACATTTTTTTCTGCTTACAATGCACATTATAATGTCACCTAAAAACAAAGGAAATATGCGCAGGTGCAGAATGATTCCCACTCGAGAGAAATATGACGACAGGAAATTTGACAACAGAACTTTAAGATTTACTGAAGTCATAAATCTGTGTATCATTCGTTCAGTTGATTGTCTGATTATCATGACCCCAAAGACAGAGCTGCTTCTCAGCCAAGAGATCATAGACGAAGCCGGTTTAGATGATGAACGCAGACCTCAGATATACTGACAGTAAGTCAAGGTCTGCACGCTGAGTCTGTTATTTACGGATGAGTTTTTTGATCCGTAATCAAAAATAAAAACAAACAAAATAACGTCACTAAGCAGTGATCAACAATTAATCCTGAGCAGACTGTCAGTCTATTTAAGGTCAGCTCAGACACACGTACACAAATCTTCATTCATCTTTAATGTGTCCTGTAAATAGAAAGAAACAGCTTTCTTACCACTGACAGCTGTTAGTTCTTGTTTTAATGAAATATATCATCCACTTTATCTGAAAAGGGAGTTTTGAACTGGTCTGTCTGTAACCACTGTGGTAGCTTTACATGATTTAAAGCACAACAAAACCTCTACTTTTCTCACACTGAGGTTTCAGAAAACCCTTTTATAAGCCTCTGTCTGAAACACTTTGTTTTAGCTGCTGTTTCTTTAAGGCTCCCCGCCTCAGAAACCTTGGTGTTTGAGGTTCACACTTCCAGTGTGTCATGGACCAGTCAGGAGATCCTTATATGATGACCTCATCATTTCAGCAAGTCTCATGAAGATCCATAAATCAATGCACTGAGCTGCAGTTACCAACTCCCTCTGTCTCCTCTCCACCTCTCTCTCTCTCTCTCTCTCTCTCTCTCTCTCTCTCTCTCTCTCTCTCTCTCTCTCTGTATTCTGATTCTTCTGTCTGTCTAACATCCATGATCACAGTTGGACAGGATTCACAGTCTCACCTGTTAAACATCAGAGCCGTCTGTCATGAAGTGAAATGAACGCCGTGTTATGAATCAACCTTGAATATTAAGTTAGCAGAGCTGCTAACTTTTTCCCTCCCTGTTCTCAGAAAGTTCTCCCTGCAGCCTGAACGCTCTGTAGTCTCTCCTCCTGCTCTGACCGCAGTCGGTGTGCAGTGAAGAAGAAGTTCAGGGACAGGAAGAAGTAAATGTTCACAGAGCAGAGCAGAGGAGCTGTCAGCCCAGCAGGATGTGTGTGTTTAACATTTCATAGATTTAAAACCTGCAGAACCTGGAGCCCTGGATGAGTTCCTGTAAGACCTGCACCTCTATCCATGAGACGGACTGTCCTCCTGTCCACGCTGTGCCTTCACTGTCTCACTCTGTGCTCAGACAGGTTCCCTCACTCTGCACCTTGTTTGGGAAACGTGGTTTAAAAATTGATGGAGGGAAGTTTCTGTCTTCTGAAAACTTTTGTGGAACTTCTTCAGCCACACATGAAGCTGCTCTGAGGCTGCTCTGTGGGGAGACGGCCCTCAGAGAGAGGAGGAGGTCTCAGCTCTTTGAGCTTCAGCTCGGAGAATCACTTCTGAAACAGATTTTCATCTCCAGTCCTGGAAGAAGAAGAAGAAGAAGAAGAAGAAGAAGAAGAAGAAGAAGAAGAAGAAGAAGAAGAAGAAGAAGTTTCCCTCTTCCACTGAAGCTCAGCTCACACTGCTCGGCTAAACTCAGCCAATAAAGTCTGTGAGGAGCTGCAAAGGGCACTCCAGGGAGAAGAAGAGTCTCTGTCAGAGATCTGAGGTTTAAAACGCTCAGGAGGAATATTTCCTTGAATATAAAGCAGAGAGCAAAGCACTGAAAACAATAACACTGATATTAGCTACGAAGGTGAGCTGTCTGACTGAACTTCAGCTTCTCAACGATGAAGAGAGAGACGTAAAGAGAAACACTGAGAGCGTCTGTTCACTTCAGACCTTTAGACAGAAACAATGAGCCTGATTTCTTTATTAACCGTTTTCAGATAAGCAGTGATGTGTGTATTTTGATATTATTTATTTATTAACTCAGTTAATATGAGTGAGCATTGTTGCTGCAATAATCTCTTTCTTATTCAGTCACTTTATTTTAGTTTTGAGGTCGTAGCTTTTTGGAAATCTGCCAGGCTCTCAGATTTCAGTGACCTGGTTTAGAAAATAAAAGGTTCTTTCTGATCTGGTTCCCTGGTGAAGTTTTCATAGAGTCTGAGTCAAACACACGGTTCTCGTTCTCTGATGAGAGGGAGCAGTGTTCAGGGAAGAATCCTGCTGTGAATTGTTTGTTAATAAAGAGGGTAAAACAGAGTTTATGTTTTAATTACTGAAGATGATTGATTCATTAAGAACTGTTCAAACACTGTTTACATGGTTTACAGCACAGATATGAAAACATAGATACAACATGACATGCCCCTATGAGCTGCATGCCTACAGCGAGGCTAAGCTAAGCTAGTGGGGGCGAAGTGTCAGAGCTTCCTGAAGTTATAGAAGGTACAGAAACTACAACAACAAGGATGTTTGCACATTGTGTTGAATTAACCATGAAGGGCACTGACTGTTTATGGCCTCTGTCACCTGGATGACACATCAATGTACAGCAGGCTCTCATGTCCACTGTGTTACTTCCTCCCTCATGGTAACAATAACAGTGCTTTTGTTTTGAAGCGTCAAATAAAAAACAAACAAACAAACCAACATGTCTGTGTTGTTGTTCACTTGGTTTCTGTTCCTCGTCACGTTTCAGCGCTTTATTGTTCGTTTATCTCAGAAAACTTCTTTAAATCTTTGTACCAGAGGCCAAACCGAATCCAGAGCTCCCTCTGTGCTGTTACAGAGATCATCTGTGATGTGTTGAAATTCTGAGGCCCAGGATTTCTCTCCCAGCATCGTGGGATCATGAGCTCATTAGTGAGTACTGGAGAAACTGTATTTTCTGTACCAAGAAGAGGTTAATCCTCCAAAGTCTTAAAGAGGTTTCATATCTCATCGTTTTCTCTCACTTCTTGTAAATTCGTGGAGCCTCTTACCTTATTGTTGATTTTTCTACGGTACCTCCCTCACTCTGCTTGTTCATCACATGGAGTTCATCCACAGTGTTTACCCTCCTTTTGTGAAAGTGATAAAATCAGTGGTTGTTTTGCATTAATCAAAGAAAAACATACATTTGCATTCATTACTGTTGATTCATCCACAAACACCTTCAGTCTCTTTATAACTCAGAGAAAATATACATGAAGGATCCTGAGTTCAGAGGAAAGCTGATGAAACCTCTTCAGGAGCCGTCTGTGTGTTTTCAGTCTGATGCTTCCTCATTTAATGACTTTGTGCTCCTGTTGAAGATTCTCATTCCAACACTGATTCATAATCTGAAAGATTAATCAGACAGATCTCTTTAAAGTCAGGATTATATACTGCTCAGATTATATACTGCTCAGATCACAATAAAGACACTGATCTGTGTCTGTAGCTGGGGGGGGGCACCTGTCAGAGACACCAGAACATGTTTATGTTGGACTCAGCAGCCACAAAAACATGAGGGCCACAAAAACATGAGGGCCACAGAAACACGAGGGCCACAGAAACATGAGGGCCACAGAAACACGAGGGCCACAGAAACATGAGGGCTATAGAAACATGAGGGCCATAGAAAGCTGAGAGCCACAGAAACCTGAGGGCCACAGAAACACGAGGGCCACAGAAAGCTGAGAGCCACAGAAACCTGAGGGCCACAGAAACACGAGGGCCACAGAAAGCTGAGAGCCACAGAAACCTGAGAGCCACAGAAACCTGAGAGCCACAGAAACATGAGGGCCACAGAAACATGAGGGCCACAGAAAGCTGAGGGCCACAGAAAGCTGAGGGCCACAGAAACATGAGGGCCACAGAAACAATGAGGGCCACAGAAACATTAGGGCCACAGAAACACGAGAGCCACAGAAACACGAGGGCCACAGAAACACGAGGGCCACAGAAACCTGAGGGCCACAGAAACATCAGAGCCACAGAAACACGAGGGCCACAGAAACACGAGGGCCACAGAAACACGAGAGCCACAGAAACACGAGGGCCACAGAAACACGAGGGCCACAGAAACACGAGGGCCACAGAAACATGAGGGCCACAGAAACCTGAGGGCCACAGAAACCTGAACTGAGCAGCCTGTTAATAAAGAGCTCTTTTTCTGTAAACGTCGGCTCTGACTCTCTCTCTTTCTCTCTTCTGCTCTGACCAGAATCATTTCTCTGAACCACTTTGTTGTTCAGTCCAAGCTGGAGAACACTCCCTCTTCTCTCTCTCTCTCTCTCTCTCTCTCTCTCTCTCTCTCTCTCTCTCTCTCTCTCTCTCTCTGAGTGAATGCTGAGAGCGGCAGGGTGAGTGCTTCGGAGAGCGTTTGTGTAAAGTTTGTGTGATTTTCAAGCCTTTTCAATCTTTTTCTCTCACTGGCTGTTGTTTAATGTGTTAGTGATCGACTTCTCTGTCATCACTTTGTTTTTGGTTCTTTGTTTGTGAACTTTTCTTTGTTTGTTTGGCGGCGGCTGCCGCCGCAGCCAAACAGCCGGCCATGGCCAGTGGCTTGGAGAAGCTGACACGCCGGCATGCTGTCAAACTCTCTCCTGGTGTGGGGGTTACAGTCGAGGAGTGTAGCTTGGCAGTGGGCAGTGTTGTGGGGTATGATAGTGTGACGTCTGCCTCACGGATGAACAGTGCTGTGGTAATATTTCTTGATAGTGTTGATAAAGTTCATCAGGTGGTTGAGAGTGGTGTGGTGATCCAGGGGACACTGACTCCGGTGTTTTCTCTTGTTAGCCCTGCTAAGAGGGTGATTATTTCAAATGTTCCTCCTTTCTTAAAAAACGAATTGTTATCAAGAGAGCTGTCCCGACACGGACAGCTGATGTCGCCCATTAAACTGATTCCCCTCGGGTGTAAGTCTCCCCACCTCAAACATGTGATGTCTTTTAGAAGACAGGTGTTCATGATCCTGAGGAACAACAGCGAGGAGCTGAATCTGGTGTTACGTTTTCGTGTTGATGATTTTGATTATACTGTGCATGTTTCTTCTGACATGCTGAAGTGTTTTGGTTGTGGGGCAGAGGGACATTTGGTCCGCTCGTGCCCGGGGCGAGAGAAGGACCGTCAGGCTTCTGCCTCAGCTTCGGCTGAGCCTCCTGTCGGAGCGGACGGTCAGTCTGCAGCGCAGAGTGACACACACACAGACACACGCACTGATGCACACATTGACATACACACTGACATACAAAACAGGCAGAACGATGCACAGAGCATACAGAACGACACAGAAAACGCTAAAACAAACTCGCAGAATGATGCACCACACATACAGAGCAACACACAGAACACACAGAGCAACACACAGAACACACAGAACACACAGAACACACAGAACACACAGAGCAACACACAGAACACACAGAACACACAGAACACACAGAACACACAGAGCAACACACAGAACACACAGAACACACAGAGCAACACACAGAACACACAGAGCAGTGAGGACGGGGCAGGTGGTGTCCTTAATGACACGAGAGATGCTCAGTTTGATAAAGCTGACCTCCCTCAGAGTCAACATGATGATTTTAAAGAGCAGATAGGACAGACTGCAACCAGAGTGGCTGAGTCTGTTCTAGATGAAAACATGGTGATGGATGAAGATCTGCTCAAGTTATCTGTTAAAAGAAAGAGTTCAGAAACCAAAGTTCAGAATTTAAAAACCAAAAAAGTTTCAAAGAAAGCTTCAGTGTGTGTTTCCTCACAATCAGAGGGAAACACACAGAGCACACAGCAGGACAGTGATGAAGACATTGATGAGAACATGCAGGTTGAAAAACAGAGCGGATACTCTTTTCACAGAGTCAGATCTTTCCTGAAAGAGACAAAGGGCCTTAGAGCAGTGAAAGTGGAGGAGTTCTTCCCAGACCTGGAACTTTTTTATGACTCAGTAAAGTTTTTTATGAAAAATGCTGGCAATTTGGGGCAGCCTTCATTTACTGATCCAGAAATTTTTCGACTTAAGAAACTGTTACTGAAAATTCGAGCACAATTAGCCAGTGATGATTAAGTGTATTTTGTCCCTGTTTTTCTTTCTTATATTGTTGTTGTTGTTAGGATGCAGCTTTAATACTTTCATGTGTGATGTAAAGCTGGGTTCTTTAAACATCAATGGTGCTCGAGAAGATGCCAAGAGATCTTCTTTGTTTACTTTGATTAAAAATAAAAACCTTAATGTTGTCTTCCTCCAGGAGACTCACAGCACCTCAGATATTGAGTGTGACTGGAAGAGGGAGTGGTCTGGGGAGGTTTTTCTAAGTCATAAGAGCAGTAACAGTGGAGGAGTGGGGATCCTCTTCTCCAGAGATTTCCTTCCTCATTCTGTTTCTGTTGATGAAATCGTTCCAGGTCGTTTGTTAAAGCTGAGTGCTGAATTTGAGAAAGTAAAAATTGTTTTTATAAATGTTTATGCTCCCACTGTGGGTTCAGAGAGAATGTTGTTTTTTGATGTATTGAAAAATGTTCTTAGTAATTGTAGTGGTGATGAATATCTGTTTCTGGGTGGTGATTTTAACTGTACAGAGGATCCTGCTTTAGACAGGAACCATCAGGAACCCCACACTGCATCAAAGAGCTGTCTCATCAAGCTGATAAAAACTTTTGACCTTTGTGATGTGTGGAGACACCTGCATCAAAACCAGAGACAATACACCTGGGCTCACTGCAAGGATAACCTGTTATCCTTGGCCAGACTTGATCGGGTGTATTGCTTTAAACATCACTTTAATGTTTTAAGGAACTGTTCGATTACTCCAGTAGGTATATCAGATCATTCTCTTGTTCAGTGTCAGTTTTGCATAAAAAATGTCAAATGTAAAAGCACCTACTGGCATTTTAATGTTGCACTTTTAACTGATAATGTTTTCCAGAAGATATTCAAGTCTTTTTGGAATAATTTTAGACAAACGAAGTCAGAGTACAGCTCTTTGCAGCAGTGGTGGGATGTGGGTAAAATTAAAATTAAACAGCTTTGCCTACAGTACACTCTCAATGTCACCAAGGACATGACCCGATCTATGAGAGCTCTGGAGAGAGAAGTGGTGGAGCTGCAGGAGTTAGCAGACTCCACAGGAGACAGAGAACATATTAAAGTTCTCAAAAGGAAACAATCGGCTCTGTCCGACCTGCTGGGTATTTCTGCTCAGGGTGCTTTGGTTAGATCCAGGTTTCAGTATGTTGTTAAAATGGATGCTCCCTCTCACTTTTTCTTTAGTCTTGAATCGAGGAATGGTCAGAGAAGACTGATTCACTCCCTTCGGTCCAACACAGGGCAGCTGCTGCAGGAGTCAGCAGACATTCGTATGTGTGCTGTTGATTTTTACCAGAAACTCTACTCATCAGAGTTTCAGGAAGAGCCAGGAGTGGAGATGTCCTTTTTTGAAGGCCTTCCTCAGGTCTCTGAGGAGGCCACTGCAGAGCTGGAGGCTCAGCTCTCTGCTCAGGAGCTGCAAGAGGCCCTGCAGAGCCTGCAGAGTGGGAAAGCTCCTGGGATAGATGGGCTCCCAGCTGATTTCTATAAAGCTTTCTGGTCTGTTATTGGTGATGATGTTTTGTGTGTTTTAAGGGATAGTCTGAGTAAAGGGCGATTGCCTCTAAGTTGCAGGAGAGCCATTCTTACTCTCCTTCCAAAGAAAGGAGATTTACAGGAAATTAAAAACTGGCGTCCTGTATCCCTTCTGTGCACAGACTACAAACTCTTGTCTAAGGTGTTGGCAACAAGGCTAAGAAAAGTGATGGAGCAGGTCATTCATGTGGACCAAACGTACTGTGTACCCAGCAGGTTGATAACCGACAATGTCACTCTAATTCGGGATGTTTTGGACCTCTCTGGTTCTTTGGGCTGTGAGCTTGGTCTGATTTCTCTGGATCAAGAAAAGGCTTTTGACCGGGTTGAACACCAGTACCTGTGGCGCACGCTGCAGGCTTTTGGTTTCAGCTCTGGTCTCATAGCCCAGATTCAGGTCTTGTACAGTGACATTGAGAGTGTGCTAAAGATTAACGGTGGTTTGAGTGCTCCTTTTAAGGTTCAGAGGGGAGTTAGACAGGGTTGCTCTCTGTCAGGCATGCTGTACTCATTGGCTATAGAGCCTTTTTTACACAGACTGAGGTCACAGCTGTCTGGTTTCTCTTTTCCTGGGAGTAAAACTTCTTTTAAATTGTCTGCATATGCTGATGATGTAATTGTTATTATTAAAAATCAAGGTGATATAAATGTTTTGAATGAGACTGTTCTACATTTTGGTAAGCTTTCCTGTGCTAAAGTGAACTGGGGGAAAAGTGAAGCCCTAGCTGCAGGGGATGGACTGTGCAGGAGGCTATCGTTACCCGGAGGCCTCATGTGGAAAACGGGTGGATTGAAATATCTTGGAGTCTTCCTTGGAGATGAATCTTTCTCTTCAAGGAACTGGGAGAATGTTCTTGAGAAGGTTGAAGGACGTTTGAAAAAATGGAAATGGATTTTACCTAAACTGTCCTTTAAAGGAAGAGTCCTGATCATTAATAACTTGGTGTCCTCCATGCTATGGCACCGGCTGGCACTGTCAGACCCTCCTGTAAATTTGCTGGCCAGAATCCAGTCTGTGATGGTGGACTTTTTTTGGGATCGCTTACACTGGGTGCCCCAAAGTGTTCTCTTTCTGCCAAAGGAGGAAGGAGGACATGGACTTATCCACCTGGCGAGCAGAGGGGCTGCTTTCAGGCTCCGTTTTATTCAAAGATTTCTGACTGGACCGTCCGACTTAGTCTGGAGGCCTGTAGCCCGCAGTATACTGGAGCAGTGTGGTGGGCTGGGTCTGGCTGAGTCTTTGTTTTTAATGGATCTGAATGGGTACAAGCTGGATAATATCCCATGTTTCTATAAAGGACTTTTCAAAGTGTGGAGACTTTTTCATAAAGAAAGACAAAAGAGCTGTGAGTCACTGTTCTGGCTTCTGAAGGAGCCAGTGGTGAATGGGACTCGTTTCTACTGCGAGGCGGGACCATCCCTGCTTCAGAGACTCGGTGAGGCCCAAATCTTCACATTGGAACGTGTGGTGGAGGTGTGTGGCCCTCATCTGGATAATGCTGTTGGTCTGGCCTCTTGTTTGGGGGTCAGGTCACTCAGAATAACCAGCCTCCTGTTGAGAAGCTGGAAACAGCAGCTAACCAGTGCTGAGCAGTCCCTTCTTGCTGCTTACTGTAATGGACTGCTTCAGACGGACAGCTCTGATTCTTTCCCTGATTTTAAAATTGTTCCTGTGTTTAAATGCGATGATGGCTGTTTGTTGAAACTTAGTCATGTTGATGGAACACTGAACAGCTTAACAGGTAAGATCATGTATTATTTTTTAGTCAAAGTGCTTAATCAAGATAAACTAAAAAATCGTGTAGATACTCCGTGGAGAGCTCATCTGGGCCTATCAGAGGCTGAGCGGCCTGAGTGGAGAGCACTGTACAAACCACCGTTAACAAAAAGAGTAGGTGACCTACAGTGGCGAGTGTTACATGGGGTTGTTGCAGTGAATGCTTTTGTTAATGTAATTAATCCAAATGTTAGCGATACATGTCCTTTTTGTATGCAGAGGGAAACTGTTTTTCATTGTTTTTTGGAGTGTGTTCGACTGTCCTCCTTATTTCTAATGTTGAAAAGGATGTTTTCCGTATTTGGTGAAGTCTTTTCACATCAGTTATTTATTTTGTGTTGTAAGTATGATCAGAAAAATAAGTCAAAATGTCAATTTTTCAACTTCCTGTTAGGTCAGGCAAAAATGGCCATTTACCTAAGCAGGAAAAACAAGCTAGCAGGATCTGTAGATACTGATGTAACTTTGATTTTTGTGAGAATGTTAAAGTCCAGGTTAAAAATTGATTTTGTTTTCTACAGTTCGACGAATAACCTGGAAGAGTTTAAGAACATTTGGTGTCTTAAACATATGTTGTGTTTTGTAAAAAATAACCAGTTGGTTTTTGGTCATTTTTTAAGTTAAACATGGTATTTTTTTGTTTGTTTCATTAATTGTGGTGGAAATGGGTTTTTTTTTGTTTGAGTAAATAAAAGAGGTTTGAAAAATCAAAAATCTCTCTCTCTCTCTCTCTCTCTCTCTCTCTCTCTCTCTCTCTCTCTCTCTCTCTCTCTCTGTATTGGCTGATCAGTGTTTAATAATCAGATCAGTTTCAGTGCAGTAAAGAAGCCTGTTTAAGGTCTCTATTTGTAGTGACGTCACTGTCCAACACTGGAAATGATTCAACAGGTAAACAGTCTAATCTCTGGTATCTGGACCGTCCAAAGCTCCACCTGAACATGCAGCCACCAATGAGCAGACAGCAGCTGGAGGAGGGTTTGAGTTAAGAGAGGGCTGTGCAGCATCGTTCATTTTGTTTGTGTCCATCTCACGTCTCTTTCTCAGGTGAGGAAACTTCAAATGTTACAGCCCTGAACATGAACAAAAATACATGACTTTAGTGAGAACACATAGTTCTCAAGCTGAGACGCTGCTGCAAAATCTTCAATCATTGAAACAATTTCACAGAAAAACAAACCAATAAAAAGTGATCAACACCTGTCCAAAGAAAGACGACGACCACGACATCAATTCAACTCAACCTGATGAACCACGAACAACGAGAAGCAGGAGGAGACCAAACCAAACTCGGGTCGTCACAGCAGTTTCACAGAGCAGAGAGCTTTAAAGAAAACGTAACCAGAGACTGGAGGCAGAAATAAATGCAGAACTCTTCAGGGAGTGTGAGAGGCCCACCCTGTGCTGTCTGTGTGGGAGTCAACAGATAAGTTCACTGGGACATTTTAAACCCCTTTAACTCCTTTTTAGTGCCACGACTGTTTGTCTCTGACATCCATGAATTTCAGATTACAGTATCTCTTCCTGCTGAAGGGGTCTCGGTCTGTCCCCCTGTCCCTGGTCTCTGTCTCATTGGAGCTGAGTGTCTCCTTTCTGATCGTCTCTCCACCAGAGGCCCACAGGCTCTCCCTCATTTACACATCCACTCCCACGTCTCGCCTCTTTTTCCTTCTCCACTTTGAAAACTTTTTAAAACATGCTGAGTAAAGTGAAACCCTCCTCAGCAGCTGGCTGTTTATAGCAGATCCAGATCCTTTATTTCTGTGGGCAGAGTGTCTTTGTTGCTCTGTTGTTTTCAGTCAGTTCGAACTCTTTCCAGGAAACTCTGCTCCTGAACCTGCTCGGCTCAGACACAGCTTTTTATAAAAGATGAATAAATCACTGATCTGCTCCAGCTCTGCTCTCAGCGTCTGCGTCTGGGTACAAATCTTACTGTCAAAGTAAAAACAGGTCAGAGTCTGACGTCCCCTCCTGGATGAGCTGGACTAACTTTGGTGAACCTCTGACTTCTCCTCCAGGTGAAGAGTCAGAGTCCCTGCAGAAAATGGTTTCAAATAAGAAAGTGTCAAACTCATGTTGCTCACATTCAGACCTTAGAGAGCGGTGGAGTTTAAATACTGGAGAACGATGAAGTTAAACTGTGAACGTGCTCTGAGTGGAGGCTGCGTGTTGATCTGTGATTTACAGACGAATGAAGGAGCATCAGGACGGTTTAATGGATCAACTCAGAGTTTCAGAGAAACAGAAACAAACTTTAATTTAAGTTTAAAAACTGTTTAACAGAATCCTCTTCACACACACACACACACACACACACACACACACACACACACACACACACACACACACACACACACACACACACACACACACACACACACTGTGAACTCGTGCTCTCTTTTCTCCTCTTAAATCACTTCTATCATGGCGGCTCTGTTTCTCTCTTCACTTTTAAAACCCTCATTAACTGCAGATGGTCTCTAAATCCTGCCTGATAGGAGTGAAAGTATATTCTCTGTTTTATCCTCAGGGATGAGACGGAGGGAACGGAAACGGACGGACAGTTGGATGGAGAGAGAGTGGGGGGGTGCAAACTTTTCTTGCTGTCTTTGGATGACAGAATAAAGGGATGAGTGATGGAGGGATTAAAAGTGAGAAGATGGAAGTTTTCTGAATGACTGGTCTGTACTTGACTTTCTGTTTCATCCACATCTTGTCCAGTCAAAGTCTTCAGTCTTAAGTTTCAGCGTGTCTTTGATTTGAAGCTGCAGGATTTTGATGAGATGTTTGAAGCCTTTCCTGAACCACTGAGTGAAAATAAGAATCTTTCTCTACAGATTCAATCACCTCTGCTGGAAACTTGATCTCAAACAAACAGAGTGAACCAGAAGTTCCCCCAGCAGCACATTTAGCTCCTTTCACTGGTCCACAGGAACAAACAAACATCACAGCAGCAGCAGCAGACGTTAACTCAGATACACACATCACACATCTGGAGGCTCAGCCGTCAGACCGTGTGGAGGAACAAGCAGTCGATCTCACACACTTCTGGATGAGCAGGCGTCATATCCAACAGCTCCATGAATCAGCGTCTAACCTTCACCAGCTCCGCTCTCACAAACTCCGTCTGTTTGGCTTCCAGCCGTCAGCTGCTCGGGGAAATCCAGTGAGAGCTTTGAGGAACAGAAACAGCATCAGAGACGAGAGCGCTGGCTGAAATCAGCCTGTGTTTCAGTTTGGAGCAGAGCGGCCTGCAGGTCGATGGAGCTGTTAAAAAAAGAGACGGCGTGTTGAAGAACATCAATCAGAGAAGCTC
Organism: Labroides dimidiatus; assembly: GCA_030710495.1. Taxonomy (NCBI): domain Eukaryota; kingdom Metazoa; phylum Chordata; class Actinopteri; order Labriformes; family Labridae; genus Labroides; species Labroides dimidiatus. The sequence goes on along the minus strand of CM061150.1, from coordinate 30,022,602 downwards.
AGAACACTTCAGGAATGATTTGATGATGAATTGTTGTAATTTATTTCTTTGTTGAAGCAACTTCTCCTTCCACTCACTCGCTCCTTTAACTCCACCGAACACCCTGCAGCTGCGCTCCATTAAACTCAGCTGAGACTTCGTTTGAAACTAGTGTCCGTCTGTACAGAGAAAGAAACTTCAGCCTGACCCTGAGCTCTACGATGACTCACTGATGTTTGAGGAAACATGAGGCCTTTTTATTTGACTTATTTCATGAGATTCTTTCATGAAGAGTCAAGTTTTCAGACTGTTTGCTCTCATCTTTGAGAATAAAAACATTTAAAAAGTTTCATCTCCAAATCAAATCCAGTAAATGTTGAAGTGAAGATGGTCTGATGTCCACTGAGTGAGCCGATCATTCATGAAGGTCTGCAGCAACAACCATCAGCTGTTTTCAGAAAAGTAAACGAGATTAACTTTGCTCAACTCGACGCTCTGTTAATGTGATGAACTGCGTTAAATAATCAGTCCAAAAAAAAGACCTTCAACCATCTTAAAGAGAGGCTACTCTTCATGATGTTCATACGAAACGTGTGCAGGTTTTCAGACCTCTACAGGTTCATATTCTTCAGAAGTCCCTGAATCTGTAAACTGATCAAAATGCTCTGTTTTCAAAACACAATGAGATCGTCATGAGATCGTCATGAGATCGTCATGAGATCGTCATGAGATCGTCATGAGATCGTCATGAGATCGTCATGAGATCTTCATGAGATCTTCATGAGATCTTCATGTGATCCTCATGAGACTTGCTGAAATGATGAGGTCATCACATATGGATCTCCTAAATGGTTCATGTTTAAGTGGTGGGCCTCAAACACCATGGTCTACCCATAGCTCTGTCCCTGAAAGGCTTCCCGAAGGCTGACCAATCAGAGAGAAGGGGATTTGTGGAGCAGGAAGCCTTAAAGAGACAGCAGCTAAATCAAAGTGTTCCAGACAGGCTGAAATAAGAGTTTTCTAAACACCAGGATGAGGAAATGACTTTACATCACATGAAGCTTCAATGAGGACAGAATTAAAAAAAAAACAGAACAAAAGAAGAATACCCCCTCTTTAACTCAGAAAACCTACTGTGAACTCCACCTCTGTCTCAGACAGCTATCAGGAATTAAATCCAGATTTGAAGCTGCTGGTCTGTAGAATCAGGACAGAACAGCTTGAGCGTCTCTCTTTAAATCTTTTGTTCACACTTTACAGTCCAAGATGAAGATTTAGTCCTCTGAGCTCATTTCACAGCCACAAACACTCAGCTGGATCAGATCACTGCACTTATGAAGCCCAACAGTCCACACACACACACACACACACACACACACACACACACACACACACACACACACACACACACACACACACACACACACATAGTTTAAAAATCCTTGGCTGTGAAATGATTGGATTACCCAGGAAGCACCTGGAGGACTTGATGGTGGTTGTGTCCTGATGTTTCCTCAGATCGATGTTTTTAAACACTCTGCTCGGCTTGTTTCAGATCTCAACCTTCTTCCTCTCCTGCTGCTCTGGCTGCACAGAATTACCTCCACGAACCTCAGAGCGGCTCTCAGGTGTGTGTGTGTGTGTGTGTGTGTGTGTGTGTGTGTGTGTGTGTGTGTGTGTGTGTGTGTGTGTGTGTGTGTGTGTGTGTGACACCTGTTTGGCTGGTTTACGTTGGAGCTGCTGTTGGTCCTTCACAGATTGTGCTCCTAATCTGTCTGCTCCTGGACCTTCTTCCCTCTCGGGGACTTTCTAACGGGACATTTTCACATTTGTAACGCTCTAATCTCACACAGATTTCACGGCCAATGAACCCCCTCTCTCCTCCCTCCCTCCTCCCTCCCTTCCTCCCTCCCTCCTTCCCTGCTTATGTCCTGATCCCTCTCTGTCTGTTTGGGGGTCTTCTAGGATCTCTCTGCTTTATTTCTGGATCAGTCTCTCTCTGAGTGGTTTTTGGGGTCTTTGAGGATCTCTCTCTTTATTCCTGGATCAGTGTGTCTCTCTGAGTGGTTTTTGGGGTCTTTGAGGATCTCTCTCTTTATTTCTGGATCAGTGTGTGTCTCTCTGAGTGGTTTTTGGGGTCTTTGAGGATCTCTCTGCTTTATTTCTGGATCAGTGTGTCTCTCTGAGTGGTTTTTGGGGTCTTTGAGGATCTCTCTGCTTTATTTCTGGATCAGTGTGTCTCTCTGAGTGGTTTTGGGGGTCTTTGAGGATCTCTCTGCTTTATTTCTGGATCAGTGTGTCTCTCTGAGTGGTTTTGGGGGTCTTTGAGGATCTCTCTGCTTTATTTCTGGATCAGTGTGTGTCTCTGAGTGGTTTTTGGGGTCTTTAAGGATCTCTCTGCTTTATTTCTGGATCAGTGTCTCTCTGAGTGGTTTTTGGGGTCTTTGAGGATCTCTCTGCTTTATTTCTGGATCAGTCTCTCTCTGAGTGGTTTTTGGGGTCTTTAAGAGTTTCTTACTCAGTTTTAATCCATGAGACAGCGCTATGGTTCACAGAGTGGAGCCCAGTGTACCAGACCTCTCGTGTCACTGCGCTCAAAAGCTTCAGTGCTTTAACTTCCTCAGACAGCTGTGGAGCTAAAAGACGTCTGAAACACAAAGTCCAGAGCCAAACGGGTTAGAGATCACATGAATGGAGTAACAAAGAATGAAGTCAGGAGTAGAAAACTCCAGCTAACAGTCCTCTCACTGTCTTCTTTGTCAAATCAGACTGAAACAGTTCAACCAGCAGAGACTAAAGATGAAGTGAACCTCATTATTTGTTAGAACAGATGTTCAGTCTTATCACAGAGTCTGTGCTGCTCAAAGCAGCAGAGAGATAAACTCAGCTCTGTGGAGTCCAGACTCTTGTTGGTTGTGTTACACTTTTGCTTAAGTTGAAGTAAAGAATGATCAGTGTTATGCCAGCTCATACAATAAGTGAGCTAGTTCAAAGTTCAATTCACACCAGTTTAAAGTCCACGTTCATTTTTTCATTGCAAGTTCTGTTTTTCAGTAGAACCCTGGTTGGCACGACTGCATGAAAAGGTGAGGTTCCTCCTGTTAGCCTCTGTGTTTATGATCTGTTCATAAAACTCCAGGAAATGTTCAAAGACACCACCAGTGTGACGTGTACTGCTTCTGCTAACCGTACTGTGTGAACTGTCAGCATTGGCCCTGCTGAATGTACAAAGACTGCAGTCGTAGATCTGACTTTTGTTGATGTTAAACATACCTCTCAGCCCCTTTCAGCTCCTCTTGGATTGCTCCAGCAGTGAACTACACTCTCGTTCCTGTTCATGAGTTCTAAACTGAACGGTTCAGTTCACCCTTCATGAAAATATGAGCGCCTTCATCTTTACCCTCTCCACAGCTCCACCCTAAGCTCTTGGTTTCGGGTCTTTGTGTGCTCTTATCAATCATTGTGAGTTTACTCTGAGGCTCATGTGGACCTGTTCTTACATTCAGCAGCTCAGTGACTCAGCTCCTATGAGCAGTCTTGTTTTTACCCCATGATGCCAGACTCATCAGGTGAACATGATCAGCCTCGAGTGTCACAGCAGTCAAAGTTCTGTCAGGTCTGTGAACAAACAGCAGACTGATGCACTTCACTGAGAGAGGCTTGTTTGAGCCTGATTTGTAACAACACCCCAAGATTTGATGTCAGGAACAGTAAAATACATCAGGGAGGAGAGTTGAGAAGGATTAACTTTTCTAAAGGAAATAATAATAATAATAGATATAATTTTGACAACTTGCTCCCTCATAGTCTCTACTGCACGGACCCTGGCTGCAAAGATGGAGACACACTGTCCATTTGATACAGTCTGTGGTTATATATTTTTTTAAATTACATTTTGTGTGTTATTACATTACTATTATTATTATTACTTATCTATTATTTATTTTTACTTTTTATAATTACATTTTGGGTTGTTGTTGTTAAATCTTGGGTCATTGTTACAAATCGAGCTCTAACAAGGCTGCTTTAGAAAGACGTAGTTCATTTTGATATTTTGTTTGAGGATGGTTAGATAATGAAAGATGGTCATTATCAAAATAAAGTTTGACCTTATTATTCAGAAACTGAAGGAGGATTTTCTCACAATGAATATTTAACTTCAAGGTTTTGAAGCCTATGAAAGGCAGAGTTACAGAGAGGGGACAACACGTCTCCTCTCCTGAACACTGAAGGTCAAACTGCTCAGGGACTCATCTGATGGTACTTTCTACAGGTAGATATAAAATCAAAGCACTGGATCTGCCTCACCTGATCCATGATTGTTCAGTTCATATGTTTTCCTTGTTGTGTACACGCATCTTCTTACCATAAGAAAAACACTTCAACACATTTTACTGATTATGATCCTCAATGAGCGAACATTGTTCACTGCTGCTGATAAGTTTAGAACGGTTCCTCGTCTCACTTTTAGGAACAGGACAGAGAAATGAACTAAACAAGGCTTCGTTGAGCAGCATCTCATAAATACAGCATCACTCTTTAACTACACTTGCTGTCAGGAATAACCAGGTGTTACTTTTATCCACATATCCTCTCTCCTTCTTTCTCACTCTTTATCTTTCCTCTCCTCTCACCTCAACATCTCCTCACACCTCTGCTTATCTCCTTTAGTCTGCAGAACCATCAGCCTCCTTCTGCCCTCCTGTGACCGTGGTTTACTAAAGATGTCCCTCTTTATGAAGATGACTGGGATTAGATCCTGATACTCAGTATCAGTATGTAAGGTGTGTGAAATATGAAGTGACTCAGAGACACAGAGGGCAGAGGAAGACACCGTGAGATGAATAAGAAAGAGGAACAGTGCAAAAAGAAACCAATGAAAAAACAAGGAAGAGGAGAAAGAACCGAGCTGTTCTTCTTTCAAAGTCTCACTGACTCTCTCACAAGCAACAAAACAACAGACTTTGAGCGATAACATTTGGACATTATCTCTTTGTACCAGAAAAAAAAAAAAAATGATTGACCCTTAAACTACTAAAGAACCAAATCACACAGATGACCAAATAATTCCAGGTTGGCTGGTCGGATTTGGGGCTGTGAGGGCTAGATGTAAGATTTATAATTTAATACAGTACAGTTAGCTATTAGTAGAAATACTAATAAAGAAAATAAAATTCAATGGAAATATTAAATTGATAATTTCTAGTAAATGTTACTTGAGTTATTCTTTTTCAAAAACTGATAATATTCAAGTAAAATTTACTTATGAATCCCCCTCGTAAAATTGACTTGGAATTTCTAGGCGAAAAAAAAAAGTTTGTTTATAAAAGTTTATAAAAAATATCACTCAAAATTTTTATCAGTGCAGACAGACAAACCACTTCACTCCACAGTTCACCTGTTGACATTAAGAACCACTCCCCGTCTAAAGCATGAAAACGACAGAGATCGACCTGTGTTTTGGTTTAAGATTGAATCTGTTGAAATGAAAGGCACATATTTCAGAGATAAGGTTCCTATGGGTGTAACGCAGCTATTCTATGAAGCTCAAAGTTCTGGAATAAAAAAGCTCATGATTGGGGCTAAAAGAAAGAAAGACTGTAAACTGAGGAAAATATTGCCACTATTATCAAAGATTCAGCCAAAAGGTGCTCAGAGAATCAGGTGAACATGTGAGCAAAAGTGCATCAGCTCTGTGAAGGTCCATGCAGCGCTTCAGTTAGCCTGTGTTGTATCCTCTCTCTTAACAAGCAGCTGAAAGCATGAGAATGATGCCTCCTGGGAGGACATGGGGTTGTGGCTGTCGCTCCATATTTCGGCTGTTCTTTTTTTTCGTCTGAGCCAAGTGCCTAAATTGAAACGCTCGAGAAGCTTCAGGCACTGTGTCAGACATGGATTTGGTTTAATGCGTCACGGATGGCTTCAGTCTTTTCTTCTCTCTCTCAATGTTGGAGTCTTCTGGAGAATTGAAATATTGAATACGAGCTCATCCCATCCAGCCGCTAAAGGATGAAGAGGAATAACTTAGAGGGCTGTTTCAAATAAATGGACTGGGCTGTGAATTCTATTGTTGAACTGAGCTGACCCTGAGAAGTATGAAGGTAGCTCTTTGGCTTCAGTGAATGTAGCAGTGTGGACGGGCTGGGCTTAAATATTCTGAAAACTTGAAATTCCCAAGGAGACACTTTCAGCCCTCAAGTGTATTTTTTAAGATAAAGTTTTTTGTTGTTGTTTTTTCTTTATATTGATGTGGGATGACTTAAGATGCCTTCTTTCTGTCAGTCTGGATCCAAAGGTGTCAAGGCCTCTCACTGCAAGAAGTTTATTTATTTGGTTTGTTGCTGTGAATCGACATTGACACTAAAGTTCCATCACAGCATGTGGACCGGCAGCAGAGCAGAGACGGAGGCTGAGAAAAGATCCGTCTGATGGCTCTGTGTGAGGAAACAACGCCTGCCTGCAGGCAACAAACACGAAACAAAGGTCAGAGAACAAACAGCGTGAAAGTTTGACACAGTGTTTGACGAGACTAACCATCAGACAGCTCGACTCAAAACCTCAAAGTTTTATTTCCTTTCTGCCCTGTCTGAACTGCTGACAGAGAGTGAATACTCTTCGTGTGTGAGTCAGGGTGAGCATTAACGGTCAATCCAGGCGATTGAAGCCTGTTCCCCTCTCTCTCTCTCTCTCCCTCTCTCTCTCATTAGGAGCTTCTCTACCCTTAGATTTATACTTTTGACCTGAAGCTTTTTTTTTTTCTTTTGCTGAGAACACAAGAAATAAAGCCCCTTTTAGAATATCTTTCACTCAGCTTCTCCTCACAACTCCTCATCTTTTGCTGATCTTTGTAGAGTTTGATGAGGATTGGAAACCGTCAGCATCCCGCAGGTCCTTCCTACATATTTAATATCCCTCTTTGGAAGGGAAAACCATTTTCCCTCATTGACACAGAATATAATTAAGCAGACAACTGATCCGTTCAGCTGGGAGATTTTCAGGATTTATTTTAAATTTCAGAGAATGACAGAGATTCATGAGAATTTAATCCAACTTTATGAAAATACTGGTTAAATAACATGTTTTATTTCTGTTCAAAGCTCTGTAACCCAGTTTGTGAAATATTAAATCTGGCTTTATTTTCTGCATGGCCTCTTATTTTGTTTGTTTTATCATTGATTAAATCACTAGCACATTTCAACAGCTCTCATTCTTCTGACTTATTAATTTGAAAGCTGTGAAAAGTTTGATTTTACTCTCATCACATTATGTCTGAAAGTTCTTTCTTGAAATCTTTATTTTTAAAATCTGGAAAAGCAAATAAAAGATGTATCGTTAACATAGATCTAATGATGATCGGTCAAATTGATCATGCTGTTTTTATGTAAGCGTTGACCGCCTTTTTCTGTGTCCCAAATCGCGCACTCACATGATGTGCACTGCATACACTTTGCACTTACTGGAACAGTGCACTAAATCTTCCTGGAAATTACAGTCGTGTTTCACAGCCATTCAATGGTGTTCTTCTGTTATTCATTGATAACATCCATCAACCATTGCTTGATCCGTTCCCGCCCCTTCCAATATGGCCACCAGTGAGTGTGAGAAGTGTCCACTGTTCAACACTCAACTTTTTGCCAATTTTTTTTCCCCCAATATTTTTTATTAGTTTTCCATGTTTTATAATGAAAGGTGAACAAATACATTTTCATAAAGAACATGTATCAAATTAAACATCCATAAACACATCCATTCACACTAAATAGTAGTGCACCAAATGACAGATATACATGTATGCACAGATATACATGAAAAAAAACAAACAAACAAAAAAAAAAACATATGCATGCATATAATTAAACACATCCAAATAACATGGACAAAAAATATTTCTTATATACTTTTTGCCAGTTTTAGGTGTGCCAGCTGAGAAATCAAAGTGTGCTGTCAGTGTGAACACACTTATGCATTCAAAAAGTAAGTGTAAGAGCAGAATTATGTGATTTGGGACACAGCATTGGTGTCCTGTTGGACTTTGAGCATGACGGTGACTGCAGGGATCAATGACATCAAAAAAATCATTAGTAGTAATATTCTGAGGAACTCTCAACCATTTCAAGCCAAATTTCAGTGAAGTTCCGCCATATTTAGGATCTAATACTCATCAATATGTTAACCCTCTCTGGCTCCACTCCTTTGTGTTTCTGCTGAATGCCATGATATCAATCTACATTGATTCTAAGATGCTCAGATCAGGCTGGTTAAATCTTGCCTCAAACTGGACATCCACACAGTCTAACATTTTTATTCCTCTGGCGTTTTTGCAATATCCTGGTTTGCCCCTCAAGTAAAGCGTTTTGAAGGAGGCCTTTGGTAGGGAACCTGAATTGGTTCAATCCCAAGGGATGTAACCATTTCCACTGTTTTTTCAGTCCATTTCTGCAGGGACTTGTTAAGACATTCAAGGACCAAGCACTGGTTTTAAAATGCTCTTTGAGCCCATGTGCCTTTGCACCTGTGCTGCTTCTATTGTTGGCTTTCCTCTGAGTTAGTCAAAACATTCTGGGAGAGCACTGCTCTGATTGCTCCTCTGACTGTCCACCAGGTGGGGCACAGTGGCAGGGCCTTTTCTAGTATTGTGGGGGCCTTATGCAAGATGCTGTTTTGTGGACCCTAGTCAGTCAGGACAGCACAGTCTTTTTACATTTTGATTTTCTGAAACTTATTATATTTGTATCCTACATTTATTTTTTTAAGCATTTAAGGGAAGTAATAAACACGTGAGATAACTGCTGATAAAGACAGGTTATATTATTTGGTGGCTCTTCAGGTGAGGCTAAACATGCAGTTTCGGGGCCCCCTACTGACTTGGGGGCCCCGTGCTTTTGCATAGTCTGCATATAGCATGAAACTGCCCTGCACAGGGGTCTTGGTGAGGCTGATGGTCTGTCCCCTGAAGATGCTGCTATCGCTGAAAAGATGGTTTTGAATTTCCCTGAGAGCTTGTTTGATGTCCCCTATTCATGAACTTATTGCAAAGCGTCACATATTAAAGGACTGGATTCACATGCAGACTTCATTATCAAGTTAACACAGTGTGTATCACAATGCACATAGAAAGCCAATGGCTGCTGCCTCTTCATTTCTGTTTGTACTTCGGAATGTATACCTGACATACTTGCTGCTCCGTCTGGGTTTGACCTCTTAAATAATAATGGGAATGTTGAGCCTCTAGAGAACACCCCTGCCACTCCAGGAGTACCTGGGACCTCAGAAAAGCCAACAAAAACCTCATGAAGTACCAGGTCCTGGTCCACATATCTGATACGGACTCCTGCTCTGCCATAGATTTTCTGAGTCCCATCTGTAATGATGGAGTGCTGAATGATGGGTAAAGCCTGGACTGACTGTATAATACCTCCGACAATTCAGGTTCCTAACACCTGCAAAATCTCATTTTTGCACTTGTAGTAGAGCTGCAAAAATTAATCGAATAATCGATTATTAATCGATTACTAAATTAATCGTCAACTATTTTGATAATCGATTAAGTCATTTAGATAATTATTTTAGAAAAAAAGTCCAAATTCTCTAATTTCAGCTTCATAAATGTGAACATTTTCTTATTTCTTTGCTTCTCTATGGCTCTCCTGAATATCTTTGGTTTGCAAACCAGACATCTGATGATGTCATCTTGGAATCCAAAAAAAAACTTTGACATTTTTCACCATTTTCAGAAATTTTATGGACCAAACAACTACTCGATTAATCGAGAGAAAAACTGAAAGATTAATCGATTATGAAAATAATCGTTAGTTGCAGCCCTAACTTGTAGAGATGTAAAGTCATGTAATCAGCCAGTCAGAGAGGTGGGTATCTCACTTTGCTTTCTGTTTCAAATGTTGGGAAAAACAAACAAACAAAAAAAACTTATTTAGAACAAAGATGGTGGGTGATGACAAACATGGAGGCAAACTGCAATGGCGTTAAGACAGACTGCATGTGAAGTCTGGTGTCATTCCTGCTTTTTTCCAAAGTCATTTTCTTTCATTCATTCATTCATTCATTCATTCATTCATTCATTCATTCATTCATTCATTCATTCATTCATTTGTGTCTGTTTGTTAGAAACTTTTATTTTGACAAGACAGTTCCCAAAGACCATCGATTAATATTATCCTTTAAAAAAATCCTCAAGTCAAAGTGAGCTCTACTTTGAGGTCCTTTCAGTTAAAATAGTTTGAGTATTGTACTGTTTGAGCTACACAGTGTGTGAAATAACACACTGAGTAAATACAAAAAAGTCTGAAGAGCACTGAAAAACACACCAAGCCACTTTGTCCTCTTCTTTCAGTAAGACAAAAAAAAGCCTTTTAACCAAAGAGCCTGACTGTCAGGGAGTAAAACTTCAGCTGAGAGGAATGAGAATTGATGGAGTAATACTGGATCCATTAGACACAGATGGAGACCATTTGGATCTGGACCACTGGCAAAAACTTGCAAGCATTTGGCCAAATGTGATTACACATCTCTCCAGTGAGAGCCTCTTGGAATTTAAAGAGTCACTCTGAGTTTTAATAAAGTTTCTGATTAAAGAGGTGCACTGTTTTTTTTTTCCTTTTAAACTATATTTTTAGATAGAAGGGATATAATTATTCCACCCTCCTGTAGTTACAGCTGCAGATTGTGAACTTTCTCCGTGCATTTTTAAAAGAAATCACTTGATTAAGTGAGCAAACTTGAAGTTTTCAACTACATTTTTAGATCATCCGAAAATGAAGAGATGCCCTCTTGTAATACTGATGGTGCAATACTGAAGTAACAGAAAATAATATGAATTCTGTAATGAATTCTGTTTTCCATTATCTTACATCTTGTATGTAAGTTAATGGAAATATAACACAAAGACTTCTTCTTGCTGGATGGATAGATCCGCCTTTCTGTTCCATTTTTACTGCTGGTGATGTTACAGATTTCGGTGAAACAATCCTTTGTGCCCACATATTAATTCAACCAATCACCAATTACTATTTTGTGGCTGCAGCTGATTAATTATTGGCCATGAAATAGTTTTTGTTTATCATCTTCACACTGATAGAAATATGAAGTGATATTTACTTGAAAAAAAAAATAGCTAACTTTTTAGCACACAGACATTCCAAGTAAATTTTAAGTGGGGAATTTTGAAGTAAAGTTTACTTGAATATTATTAGTTTTACAAAAACAATAACTCAAGCAATAATCAATTCAGTAGTTCCATTGAATTTTACTTTCTCTTCATTAGTATTTTCTACTAATAACTGACTGTACTGTGTTAAATTATAAATCTGACCTATTTTTGCCTAGATTACTTCTTTGTTTAAAGTCTGTGTAAAGTGAAATCAGCCATTTTCTTCTAAACACAACATAAATGAGGAGCCGTTTGGGAGCAGAAAGAGCCGCCTCTTCTTTGGGAGCCGAGTCAAAAGAACCGACTTCTAAAAAGGGCTGAACTTCTCATCACTAGCATCTGAAGAGGTGCCAGGCTGCATTCAGAGAGCACTTGGAACAGCTACACCCAACTTCTGAAAGAGCGCAGACTGCTCTGCATCTCTGAAAGCTGCTGCAGAAGTTCTTGGGGGTGTGAGCTGAAGTGAAGGTAAATAAGTTACTAAAATGTGCAGTTACACAATCTGTAACTCCCCTGTGTATTAATACTCAAATGTGTTTTCTGTGTGTTTGTTGAGGCCATGGCCAAACTGGCTGTCGGGTGCGCGTCTGTGTGTGCTTGCGAGTGTGTGTGTGTGTGTGCATGTGTTTGGCTCCCTCCCCTCAGGCTGCCAGGCAGAGCGGTATTTGGAGAGTCAGGCATCCGCCAGTCAGGAGTGACAATCGGGTGGTGCACCTCTCAAAAGGCCAGCTGAAGCTTGAGTCTGGAGCGACCTGATCTGCAGTGTCCTGTCGCCCAAACCCTGTCTGTGCTCAGCCTTTTTAATTAGAATTATAAGGCACCCTTTAAGATAGTTTTGCTTTGTGTTGTTAGACTACTTAGTTTCCTAAAACTCATTTGCCTTTGTTTGTAAACCTAGTTTTGTGAGAGATCCTTTGTTGTACAGTTTATTTTACCTTTTCCCTTAATACCTGGTTTATGTTACTTCCTGTACCCCTTTAAGAGCTGTGGTCATCACAGTATGTCTGTATTGTTGGGCAGATTTGAATCTCTTATAATGCTCTCTTGGTTGTTTCACTGTAGATTTCTGCTCCCTGCAACACAGTCAACAGGAACGTCAAGTGAACTTATGCAACATCCATCCATCCACCCATCCATCCATCCATCCATCTTCTACCTCTTACCTGGGTCCGGGTCGCGGGGGCAGCAATGTCATCAGCGAAGACCAGAGGCCCCTGTCCCCGGCCCCTTCCACCAGCTCCTCTGGGAGGATACCAGGGCATTCCCAGGCCAGCCAAGAGATGTAATCTCTCCATCGTGTTCTGGGTCTACCCCGGGGTCTCCTCCCAGCTGGACATGCCCGGAATGCCCCCCCAGGGAGGCGTCCAGGAGGCATCCTCACCAGGTGCCCGAACCACCTCATCTGACTCCTCTCAATGCGAAGGAGCAGCGGCTCTACTCCGAGCCTCTCCCGGATGTCCGTGCTCCGAACCCTATCTCTAAAGCTGAGCCCAAACGCCCTGCGGAGGAAGCTCATTTCAGCCGCTTGTATTCGCGATTGTGTCCTTTCGGTCACGACCCACAGCTCATGACCATAGGTGAGGGTTGGAACATAGATTGTGCGGTAAATTGAGAGTCTTTCCTTCTGGCTCAGCTCTCTCTTCACCACAACGGACTGGTACAGCGTCCGCATCACTGCCGACGCCGCCCCGATCAGTCAATTTCTTGCTCCATTTACCCCTCACTCGTGAACAGGACCCTGAGATACTTAAACTCCTCCACTTGGGGCAGAGACTCTCTCCCGACCTGGAGTGAGCAGTCCACCCTTTTCCAGCTGAGAACCATGACCTTAGACTTAGAGGTGCTGATCTTCATCCCGGCTGCTTCACACTCGGCTGCAAACCACCCGAGTGTGAGCTGGAGGTCAGGGTTCGATGAGGCCAATAGGACCACATCATCTGCAAAAAGCAGAGATGAGATCCTAAGGCCTCCGAACCTGAACCCTCCACCACTTGGCTGCGCCTAGAAATCCTGTCCATAAAAGTAATGAACAGGATTGCTGGCAAAGGGCAGCCCTGGTGGAGCCCAACCCTCACAGGGAACGAGCTTGACTTACTGCTGACAATACGAACCAAACTCTCACTCCAGAAATACAGAGATCGAACAGGCCGTAGCAAAAGGGCCATCGACTCCATATTCCCGGAGCACCCCCCACAGGATACCTCAACATTTCCCTCTGATCTTTACTGCTCTCAGGGTAGCTGGTGTGTCTGTTACATGTTTTTATTTTCCTCTGTAAGAGTTGCTGAAGTGGTTTCTGTAGCAGGATGGAGTCCATTTCAACGTGTAATTTGACCAACATGCAAACATTGTTTGGTCTTATAATCTGCTCCCAGCCTCATTTAATCGGTCTTTGAAAGCATCACACACTCAGAGAGTCGACCTGTAGCAGCAGTAGAATAATAATAAAAATAAAAGTGTGCTGCTTGAAGTAAAGCTAATGAGTCCTGTGAGTGTATTAAAATACTGCAGCCACAGAAGAAAAAGGATCTGGCTCAAGTAAAAACAACTCTTTGAGTTCCAGAAAGAGTTTGGGGCCAATTTTCAGCAGCATTAGCACCATTTGTGCTGAATAAGAGGCCGGAGAGAAAATGAGAGTGTAAAACCAACACTGCTTAATCTGTGTGTTTTCATTAGTGTGTCACAAACTGGGAGCTTAATGGAGCTGCAGACATTCATGTTTCATGTTATTTTACAGAGTAACAGCTGAAACATTTCTCATGAGTTTATGTCTTTCTGACAACACTGCAAAACAAAAACAGACTCAGGAGTAAATGTAATTTAGAAATCATGAAGCTCCCTTTGATTTTGAACACTTGATCAGTCCAAGAAAGTGTAATGAACATATATAAGTAGTATAATATAATAAATTTTAACTAGAAAGAAATGTCCATCAGAGACATCAGCTTAACCATAATTCTCATGTCAGCCACTAACTCCACAGGGTCCACGGGGTCCACAGGGTCCACAGGGTCCACAGGGCCCACAGGGTCCAGGACTGATCTGGCCATCTTCATCAGTCTGTTCAGTCTAGCTCTCCTGTATCCTGTCCACTCACAGCAGGTGAAATCCTTCCAATGTGGAGTTTGTGTACATGTTAGCTCTGTTAGCCATGTCTCTGTGAATAGCATAATGCTACTCCTCTCTCTGGTATTCCCTCTTATGAGCGGTTAGCACCGCTAGCTCATCCATCTTTTTGTAGACAGATCTTACATTCTCCAAATCGATGGAGGGAGGACGGGTCGATGTCGTCTCTTCTTACTTCACACACATTGTCCTCACCTCCTTCTTCTGAGCTTGTGGGGAATTTTGGACTGATAAGCATAGACATGCTACAGGCTGCTAACAGCTAAAGTCTCATGTGTAAACAGTGTAACCATGGTTACACGTAAAGATCCCCAGATGAACTGGAACAGAAAAGGTAAAAACACAAATACAAAAAGAACTGGAAAGAGAAGAAAAAAAGAAAAAAGGAAGGGTGAGCTGCTGCAACCAGCTGCTACTGTGGCGCCTGAAACTGCTTCCAGGAGAACAGATTAAGGAACCATATGACATACATGGCAAAGTTCCTGGATTAGTAAGAAATTTGAGAGTAAAGAAAGGGTGATATCATGAGTAAAAAAAGAAAAGCTTAATTTACTCAAAACCAGAGAAAGAGATAACGTGGTGATAGATACTGTCCATAATTGACAGAAACGTATACATTTGTGTTTGGATCAGTCTCCAGATCAATGATAAAGTTTCTGAGATCATTTAGTGAAGTCATCCATTCAGAAAGCCCTTTTCATCTTTTATGGGAACCACTTATCCAGTTGTTAAGTTTGATGTCACTCCAAGTGGCAACCTTGGCCAAGAGTAATGAAGACAGTAAGAAAGTGTTTAAAAACTGAAGCTCCTCAAGTGTCCACTTTTACAGCCAGGTTCAAATAACAGTTTTGGTCTGAGTAGCTCAGTTCTCAGTTCACACATTCTGGGGTTGAATTCTCTGACTTTGTGTTAGAAAATTAAGATTAGGAGTTTTGCAGCCATGGCTGACTTGATTGACAGGCTGACTTGCTGTAGTTGTCGTGAGGAGGCTCAAAGCCTCAACTTGGCCTCTTTACCCCCCCCCCCCCCCCCCCCCCCCGCTACCTTGACCAAAGTTAGGTTGAGTTCAGCACTTCCACCTAAATAACATCTGAGGACAACAGGCTTAAAAACTCTGTGAAGTTACCCTTTTTTTTTCCTGAAGCAGAGACTATGTCCATGCATAATACAGTCCACTTACTACTCATGACACAGAACCCACATTCAGGTCCAATTCTTGTTCGCTCACAAGGTTTTCTATGTGTAGGTTTGCTTATGAATCAAAAGCTAAGTCATTATCAAAATACTCAGCAAGCTCATAGAACTGCAACATATCCTCTGCTCATCTGTGCAGTGTGTCAAACTGCGCAGATGAGGACAACACAGTGGGTCAGCTAACACTTAATGTGCTGATATTGAAGATTCACTAACAAGTTTTTTAAGTTGGTTTCCATCAAACTTACTGATGGTGTTTCAGTTGCCTAGCATCTGTCTAATGACTCTCCTCCTGGAGGTGATACCAGGTAATAAGCAGAACCCCATGAATAGGTGCTGCTCACCCTGTCAGGATTCTGACTGACATAACCACCTGTTCACTCCACATCGTCTCTGAAACACATCAGGCAGCAGCATAAAGTCAGAACAGAGCAGTGACGCAGTCTCAAACCTGGACCACATGGTGTGAGTGGTTCTAAAAAGTGAATCCTGTCTGAAGATCTTCTCCAAACTTCAGGCTGCGTGTGATGAAACCCTGTGGAAAGCAGGATGTCGGTCTCTTCCTGTCACAGTCAGCCTGAGACAGTCAAAGCCAAGGTGACAGTGATAGATTTCATCTGCAGCCAGCCGCTGACCGGCTTTTATCTTCAATCTCAGGGGTCCTGTGACGAAACTGGACCCAATCTTCCTCTTTAGTCCTCCCCCCATTCTTCCTCTTTCTTCTTTATTTAACAGGTGGGAGGAGAAGGCGGTGAGGATACTGTTACACACTCTTTGTCCTTTCTTTTCTTCACTCTCACTTCCTGACTGCTGTCCACAGTCTGCCATCTCTCCAGATTTCATTCATCCTCTTTTTCTAGAATCGCTCTTCCTCCTGTTGATGGTGATCAGTCCGTCCTCCATCCTTATGTTAAAGGTTTTATTTATTTATTTGGTCTGAAACTGTAGAAACCAGCAGCTGGGTGGTTGAACTCTTTTCTCTGAGGAGGATTCAGAAGTTGTGTCATTAAACAGAACTCATCTGAAGGATCCTGTTTTAGATGGAACGTCTCCTCACGTGTCCCAGAATAATCTGCGTCCCTTTCAGCTCCTCATCTTCAGCTCATTGTCAGCTTAGCTCCAGAAATCTTTCTCTGGGAGACTTTATCGAGACGTCTGCCTCTGCTCCAGATTATCACATCATCCAGCTGAATAAATTGGCTGTGAAACTTCATATTCCCTTTAATATCAGATCAGCTGGTGTCAGCTCATCTGTAGCCTTTTAAATCCAAGGTTACGTCAGCCACTGTAACAGATTTCAGCAGCACTTTGATGCATTATTGAGAAAATAACTGAACTCCTCGTCCCTTTTCTCTTTTTATCTATGAATCAGAGCCAATATGTTCCTGAGTCCTCAGAGCATCATTTAAAACAGGAGCTCCAGTTACAGACGCAGAGAAAGATCCTGGAGAGAGGAGACCACGAGCTGAATCAGTCTGTTTTCTGACATCAGGTTTTATCTCCTGAAGTCTGAAGCTCTGTTAGCTCCTCTTTGGACATTTTATACAGCTGATTTCACTTATTGATATTGTAGCTGAATTTTCAGGAAGTCTCCAGTAAATAAAACCCAACAAACATGAAACATGTTGAGGAAAATAAAAACCTGTTAGTGGCGGAGAACTGAAGAGGAAAACAAACTAAACGCTTCTCCCTGCATGCTTCTCAGTGTGTCAGAGTGAGCAACTCGTCTCCCTAAGTGATAACAGCACCCAGCAGAGCGGTCGGCAGAGAAAGAAGAGACACCAAACAGAGTGAGACACCACATATTACAGACATTTAGACATTTGTGTTTGTTTAAAACTGATGTAGTAAGATACAGTGAGCTGGAACTACCTGGTCAGTGAGTTGTTTCTGTTTTAATGATTTTTGTACAGCTTCACTCTTGATCTCTAGATGCAGCGAGTTATACCATCAGACATGACTAGGAAGATTCTTGACTCTTCTATGTTTGTGGACTGTCTCCAGCAGTACAAGCACTGTATGTAGAGCTGTGTGTCCTCAGTGGAAGCGTGATATCTGTCAGAGATTAACAGAAACACACAAAGAGAAAGACGCCGGCCTGCCACACAGAGGAGAATACAGCTTTAAGATGTTTCACTGGATCAGACAACAACACAACGGTTCAGCATTGTTGGAGCTAAAGAGGGTCTGAAAGGATGAGTCTGAGAGAGAAGACTGGAGGGTTACAGAGAGAGAGAGAGAGAGACAGAGAGAGAGAGAGAGAGAGAGATACTAAACGGAGAACGTGGGAGAGGTGAACCAAAAAACTACAACCAAATGAATAAATAAATAAATAATCATATTTATTCTCTTCAAACATATTCAGTTATTTTCCATTTATTTGTTTCTTCTGGGCCCCACAGGCCGCTCAGCTCTGTGCAGCAAAACCTCTCTCTCTCTCTCTCTCTTTCTCTTTGATCGCCCTCTAATCAGATCAGAGCCTTGAGTTCAGACAAGATACATGACACAGTTTCTATTCTCTTTATTTCATGTGTGTGTGTGTGTCTGCTTGTGACATTATTCATGATGGTCTGTTTGTGTATACAGGTGGCCGGGGTCATGTTTGCACAGCATGCATGAAAAAGTATATTAGACCAACCAGTTTAGTTTGTTCACCAAAATAGTGATCCATAAAGCCGTGTATGTGTATGTTTGATGTTTGATTGTGTTAATCTCAGATATTAAACACGACACACTGACAGAAGCTGAACTTACCCATTAAAGGGAAATTTCAGGGTTGTTGTTGCTGTTTTTCTTTTTCATTTCAGTAGGGTTTTTTTTTTCTTCAGCTCGGTCTTCCCCTTCAGCCGATGATTTTTTTTTTTTTTTTTCTTTTAATAATACAAACACATAATATGAATCTTGTGTTGTGTCCCTGGTCTATAAATAAAAACCTGCAGCTTGATTTTGTTTCTGCAAACTCAGAGTTTAAATTTAAGGGCTGAGTTTTCCAGATAGTCTGAGGTTAACTGTTACTAGGAAGTACAGTAGGAAGGAAAACTTATGAACTACAACCAGTTCATTGAAATGTATGGCACTATTTGTTCCCTCCAGTCCTTTAAACAATTGTCCTCTGCTCTTAAAAATTTAATTAGAAAAAAATAAGAAGGGACATTCTAAACTATATGTTTGTCAACCTGCTATAAAAAAACAACAACAGATGGTTACAAAACAGGAAGATAAACTGAAACATACATTATTTATTTTTAATGAACCGGCCCTTGGGAAATATTCCATACACTACCTTCAAGAAATGGGAGGATACTTTAGATTGCTCTTTACCATGGAAACTGGTTTTTGAGTTGATATATAAAACAGTTGTTGACTTATACAAAAGGTACTTTCAAATAAAAAAAAATATTTACAATTTTCTTGCTACTAAAGGAATGTTAAATATGTGGGGGATTAGTCAAACAGACGAGTGTAGGTTTTGTTGTACAGAGCCTGAGTCAACACAGGTTTTGGTATTGTCATGTTGTTGCTGCATTTTTGGAAGAGTTTAAAAAAATGTGTAAAATGTTTGTGTTGAAGATGAATTTGCATCTAAAGTTGGATCTCTTCTCTGTGATGAGTTGGTTTAGTTATAAAACTATTTTCTATTTTTTTTTTTTAATAAAACTATGTTCGTCTGTTTGTAAGTTGTATGAGGTGTTTTTGTTTAGTTCTCTGTTGTTTAGTGTTGTTTTGGTTTTTGTTTGCCGTCTTGTTTGTGAATAAGAAAAAAAAAACACTTTGTCAGTATCAACTTTAAGTTTTGATAGGACATCCTTGTGTTACGTTTTACTCTTTGGTTCACTTGTCAAACCCTGTAAAGCGTCTGATCTCAGCCTCAGATTTCATACATGATGATGTGAGCAGAGGCAGAGTGTTAGAAAGACCCTTTCCAGCCAGAGGGCCGTCAATAACTCTGAGGTCAAAACCTGAGAGAAAGATTTAACCTCACTATGACACTTTAATATGAAGTCATTCATGTATTTGAGCATTCAGTATGAAGCATCTTTAGATTTCAGGGTAAGATATTAGTGAGTGTCTCTTTAAAAAGGGATATTCTGCTGATTTCAGGCTTGATGTCGTCCCTCTGATCCTTCAGGAGTCATCAGACTCAGAAGCTAAAAACAGTTTTCAAAGAAACTGAGATCAGTTCAGTTTCAACAACTTCATTTTGAATGTTCTCTTTTAGCCCCTCCCTTCCACAAGATGCTTTCTTCTCATTGGCCAGCTCTCTTGAAGCATCTTCCACTGTTGTCATGCTGTCATTGAGTTTTGAAACTATAATTAATGAAATTTGACAAATTCTTTTGAGCACCAAATCTGAGCTTCAAAGTTTGAAAAGGGAAACGAGAAAATCTCCAGAAAACTCTGGGTGAGTGTTTTTTCATGCTCTTTTTTTTTCCATCTCTGATGTCACCAGTTGAGGAAATCTCAGGTTAATCTCACTTTAATCTCATCAGACTTTTTGAAGCTGTCCAGCCTGAGGTCTCATCCACTGCATGTTTAAAGCTTTAATGATGTTTATTAAGGACACTCAGCATTTTAAATCATATTTCATAGTTCAGATGTTTTTTTGTTGTTGTTATTTTTTCCGTCCTCCTCTGTGTTTTATGTAAAAACACTCTGCATGCAGCTCATTAGGACTCAAACAGACACAAAGCTCCACAGCAGAGAAACTTTATATCAGCTGCTAAAGTTTCTGACAAACTGTGGAAGTCTGAAAAGTAACGGGGTGGGGGGTAAATCATGAGGGTTTATTCAGGACGAGCCTCTGAGAAGCCTCCCCTCGGGACCGTCATCCTTTTATTCACAGGAGGCGAGGCAGGGATGAAAATCAAACTCCTCTTTTAAAGCATGTTTATCGAATCAGGAGAAAAACACGTTTTCATTCAGCTGAATAGAAAACTGTCTGCATCTCTCTGTCAACACACTTCACTTGCTCCCACAATGCACTGGCCTATCTTCCTCTCTTCCCCTTTTTAAGGAAAGTTGGATATTTATTCAGCTGACGCTCTTTTGTTCTGCAACAGATGCAAATTGTAAAATTCAGAGCCTCTTCAGGGACGTGGAAATGGCCTCTGAAAATGACTTAGCTCACCCTGCTGACTGTCAAACAGACGAGAGGAGAGAGGAGGAGAGGAGGAGAGGAGGAGAGGAAGAATAGAAGTGGCAGAGGGTCAGGGAGGAGAAGAAGAGATGAGAAGAAAGAAGGATAAGGAAAGTTAAACATCAGTTAATAGAGAAAAACTCTGAACAGACGGTGGCTGAGGCAGAGTTAGTCTGCGTACTGATGCTGTTTGCTCTTCAGCCTCTCTCGACCTCTCGTCCCGACCTTCTGACCTGAGAGCACGACGTGTCCGCTTCCTTATTAGCGCTGTTTTTGGGATGATGGTTCATCCATCAGGTCAGCCTTTAAAAAGAGGGCAGGCCAGGACGGACAGAGTGTGTTTGAAGAGCTTTTAACCCCGTTTGATTTCTACAGTACAAAACATCACTGGACAGCTGGTTACAAAAAAAAACAACAACACTTTTTGGGGGGGTTGTTTCAAAGCTGTTATACAATTCTTTATGTTATATATTTTGTCATGTTATACAATTATTATCTGTTGTCAATCAAACTTTTATTTGAATTTGTTCCTAAAAAACTTTTCAAGTCAGAAATATTTATTTCAGGAAGTTTTCAATCAACAGTGATCAACAATACCAAGAGGGAAGGAGATATCTGATGACATAAGGAAGAGGGTAGTGACAGCCCATCAGTCTGCTGAAGGATATAAGACCATTTCCAAAAGATTCCAGCTCCATCCATCCACTGTAAGACAAATCATCTACAAATGGAAGGCCTTCAACATTACAGCAACTCTGCCTAGAAGTGGACACCCATCAAAAATATCACCCAGAAGCACCAGAAAAATAATACATCAGGTAGAAGCCAACCATATATCACCTCCAGAGAGTTGCAGACCTCCTTGGTAGAATCTGGGACAGATGTGCATGTGTCTACAATCAGAAGAAAAATGAACAGCCATGGCATTCATGGGAGGGTTGCCAGAAGGAAGCCTCTGCCCTCAAAAAAGAACAAAGCTGCCTGTTTCAGCTTTGCCAGAGAGCACTTGGACAAAACCGAGGCCTTCTGGAAGTCCATCCTCTGGACAGATGAGTTCAAAGTAGAATTATTTGGTCACAATCAAAACCGCCATGTTTGGAGAAAAGCCAACACTGCACTTCAAGAGAAGAACCTCCTCCCAACAGTGAAGCATGGGGGTGGAAATGTAAAGGTCTGGGGCTGCTTTTCTTCTTCTGGACCTGGACAACTCCACATTATCCAGGGAACCATGAATTCTCAGGCCTATCAAGAAATTCTTGACCAGAATCTCCTGCCATCAGTCAGGGAGTTGAAGCTGGGATGGAAATGGATTCTGCAACAAGACAATGACCCAAAGCATTCCAGCAAAACTACAGAGGAATGGCTTCAGAGGAACAGGAATTTGGGAGTTGATACCGAGTCAAGACCAAGACAAGCGCAGACCAAGAAAAGCTGAGACCAAAACAAGACCAAGACCACAAAAATCAATTTTCAAAACCATGACAAGGTTGAACAGTTAACACTAGAAGGACTAAGGAGGGATCATTTGATCCCTATACCTTTGGTGACTACAGAGGGGTCATTTGATCCCCCTGCCATGGAATGTGGTCTGTCCAGTATGCTAATAATGTGGCAGCTTCTTGCTGGAAGTTGAATGCAGATTGTCAGAGGAGCTGCTCTGGGGGGAGGGGGGAGAAGAGGTGTGAATCACAGTTTAACATGGATTTCACCTAACCAAGGGTAATTTCCCAAAAAGGAAGAACTAGGTTTTCCAGCAACTGTAACTGTAACTTCATTGCTTCTGACTCCGATCTTCCTCTTGAAAGCTTGAATGTTATTGGGTTTTTTTTTTGGAAATATTCTGCATTGCTTGATGCTGGATAACCACATATTTATCTTTTTATCTACTGGGTGATGGTGCTTGGCTTTCTTTTGTGGCTGTCCTCAATCTGAACCACACCGTGCATACTGCTCATAACGTAGTCTTCTTCCGGCTGGCTGCGTACACTGTCAGAGTGGCGTCAGTCGTTGAAAACACCTGAGTGCTGAACTCATTGCATTTAGTCTCTCGAGCCGAAGGGGGAATTTCTCTGTGAATCTTATTGAGAGTCCCAAGAAGGGTAGTTTTCCGGCTAAGCAGCTTTTTTGCAAGTGTGATGGAGGTGAAAACATTGTCCATCGTGACAGTTCTGCCCTGGTCCAGAAATGGTCCCATCAACTTCATTACCAAACTCTCAGACAGTCTCTCCTCTTTGGGATGACCGGGTTCTTTGCCAACATATGGAAAGACATTGCAGATATATTTTGATTTCAAGTCGCAAAACTTGATACCAAACTTATCTGGTTTTGTAGCAATAATTACATATATATACTAATTTGATCTCATTCAAACAGATCAGATTCAGAATCAGCTCAGCCTCAGAGTCACATCACAAGAAGACCAAGGCCTCATTTAGATTTCACACCTTGCATTGTACTCCCAGCATGTGGCTGCCTGCAATTAGTGGCACATTTGAATAACAACAGGGACTGCTCAGTGTCCGCATTCCAGGGCAGGGGATCAAATGACCCCTCTTCAGTTCTTAAAGGAGTGCCCAAAAACTCCAGTCTTGCTAGTGTTAAAGATGATTCTCTCTTTAATTTCTTTTTTCTTTTAAATACATTGGACAGACAGAAACAAGCTGTTAGCAACTCTTGCAAAGCACAACATGCAAAGTTCTCAAATGGTAACAATTTTTTTTTCAGCTAAATTCTTGCAAAAAATTAGTCCCTGCATATATTGAAAAGCTACTGATGGGCTGATGTTAAAGTTTATTTCTATTTGCCCTGTCTGGAAGGTACTTTTCCTGTCTGACAAGTGCATACATTTTACTCATGTGCTGTACAAAAACAACAAAGTACTGCAGTCCAAGTCGAAACCTCTCTCCCCCCCTTCATTCAAAATGGACTAAATTCAGACTTTAAAAATGAATACACCTCATAGAAATGTTTCTCACATCTGTATGCTGTAGTGATATGAAGATATTATTAGACTGCATTGTGTTCCAGTCCGATGATTGACGGCTGCCATTCTCAGCAGTATTTTTCTATATACAGTTTATGTTATCAATCGCTGAAACTAACACCTGATCCACCTGTTCCTATACTTTGTTGTTTTTGTACAGAATTCATATGATCTGTTGTAGTCTCTGCTGTCCTCCTGTCTGAACCTGGGTCTGCTGTCCTCCTGTCTGAACCTGGGTCTGCTGTCCTCCTGTCTGAACCTGGGTCTGCTGTCCTCCTGTCTGAACCTGGGTCTTCTGTCCTCCTGTCTGAACCTTGGTCTGCTGTCCTCCTGTCTGAACCTGGGTCTGCTGTCCTCCTGTCTGAACCTGGGTCTGCTGTCCTCCTGTCTGAACCTGGGTCTGCTGTCCTCCTGTCTGAACCTGGGTCTTCTCTCCTCCTGTCTGAACCTGGGTCTTCTCTCCTCCTGTCTGAACCTGGGTCTGCTGTCCTCCTGTCTGAACCTGGGTCTTCTGTCCTCCTGTCTGAACCTGGTCTGTTGTCCTCCTGTCTGAACCTGGGTCTGCTGTCCTCCTGTCTGAACCTGGGTCTTCTGTCCTCCTGTCTGAACCTGGGTCTGCTGTCCTCCTGTCTGAACCTGGTCTGATGTCCTCCTGTCTGAACCTGGTCTTCTGTCCTCCTGTCTGAACCTGGGTCTGCTGTCCTCCTGTCTGAACCTGGGTCTGCTGTCCTCCTGTCTGAACCTGGTCTGTTGTCCTCCTGTCTGAACCTGGGTCTGCTGTCCTCCTGTCTGAACCTGGTCTGTTGTCCTCCTGTCTGAACCTGGGTCTTCTGTCCTCCTGTCTGAACCTGGGTCTTCTGTCCTCCTGTCTGAACCTGGGTCTTCTGTCCTCCTGTCTGAACCTGGGTCTGCTGTCCTCCTGTCTGAACCTGGGTCTGCCGTCCTCCTGTCTGAACCTGGGTCTGCCGTCCTCCTGTCTGAACCTGGGTCTGCTGTCCTCCTGTCTGGACCTGGGTCTTCTGTCCTCCTGTCTGAACCTGGGTCTGCTGTCCTCCTGTCTGAACCTGGGTCTGCCGTCCTCCTGTCTGAACCTGGGTCTGCCGTCCTCCTGTCTGAACCTGGGTCTGCCGTCCTCCTGTCTGAACCTGGGTCTGCCGTCCTCCTGTCTGAACCTGGGTCTGCTGTCCTCCTATCTGAACCTGGGTCTTCTGTCCTCCTGTCTGAACCTGGGTCTGCTGTCCTCCTGTCTGAACCTGGGTCTGCCGTCCTCCTGTCTGAACCTGGGTCTTCTGTCCTCCTGTCTGAACCTGGGTCTTCTGTCCTCCTGTCTGAACCTGGGTCTGCTGTCCTGTCTGAACCTGGTCTTCTGTCCTCCTGTCTGAACCTGGTCTTCTGTCCTCCTGTCTGAACCTGGTCTTCTGTCCTCCTGTCTGAACCTGGTCTTCTGTCCTCCTGTCTGAACCTGGGTCTGCTGTCCTGTCTGAACCTGGTCTTCTGTCCTCCTGTCTGAACCTGGGTCTTCTGTCCTCCTGTCTGAACCTGGTCTTCTGTCCTCCTGTCCTTGATGGCGTCCTCAGTCAAACCTTGTTTCCTGCTCTCAGCGGCCGTGGCGCAGCCGGAGTTGAACCAAAGATGAAATTACCGATGATCGCATAATTAAACTTGATTTTATTCATCTCTGGCTCTTTGGGGTCTTGTTCCAGAAACTCTCCTGGCACTTTGAAGCCTTTGTAGTCTGTCATCTTTAATTTATGAGAGTCACAATTATTTATCCATTTCCAGCCTCATGTCTGTACCACAGTTTTATTTTAGGGGAGTCAGATATTTACAGAGCTCGTCTTCAGGGACAGCTGAGACCTGCTCGTCCGTCTGTAAACCTCCTGACTCTCAGTCTCTGCTCTCTCCACTGTTTTTGTCTTTTTCTTTGTATCAGACGTATTTTAAGTGTTAACGCTTCTGTTTTTAAAGATCTGATGAAAAGGTTAAATTCACTGAGGATAAAATCTGCTGTTCTTCTTTCTGTCTTTAGCTGAACTGTGTTTAGTCGTATGTTGAGTCAGATTTCTTCATCATTCTCCTCTCGTCAGGCTGAGGCTCCTCCTCCTCCCCCTCCTCCCCCTCCTCCTTTTTGTGCTTTTAGTCTCTCACAGAGGTTTTTATATTTCAGTTTTCATCACGTCTATTTAAAAACGCTCCTCTGAAGAGAAAACAGGAACACTGTTCAGGTCGCTGGAGGCTCAGCGCTGCGGTCTGGTGACAATTTTAAACCGAGCACAATTAGAAGAGAACAAAACTCCAGAAGTCCCACCAGGACAGAGTTCCACGTCTAACGTCTGAAGATAGAAAGAAAACTTTAATAAGCAGCTTGTTTATGGGTGAATAATGATTCTAAGAAGAAGAAAAAAAGTCCAAAAGGGATCAAAGACTTTCAACATTAAACACATCACTGTTAGCTGCACTGGTTCATTTTTAAACTCATATTTGTGGTGTTATGTTTCATAGAGGACTCTTCCTTAAGTACTAGCAGGGTGTCATCTTGAGGTTCCTAAACTGTAAGATATATAAATATGCTCTACTCAATTCAATCTGTGTAACATTTTACACTTAATAATGTTGAGTAAAGCTAAGGCTATAAAATCATTTAGCTTTGTACAAATGACAATTTCAGCATAAATAAATAAATAAATAAATAAATAAATAAATAAATAAATAAACAGACAAACAGACAAATAAATAATAAATTATCTTCTAAGCTGTCCTGTAGACTTTTTGTGCATCAAATCAAATGTAGTTATATTTGAGTCACCATACAATAACATATTTGACTAAAGTTCAGACACTTTAACAAACAACAGTGGTTTCAGAGTGTTGACAGACAGGCAGAAGCAGAACACTGATTTAACCTTAGCTTACTTTTTAACAAACATTTCTAATTCAGCTACCAGTTTGAAAAATGTTTGGAAACAACACAAATCATTAATGTTTGCAGTCTTCAAAAACAGCTTCGTGCACAAGTTTTTTGAAAAATAAAAGTAAATGTGTGTGTGTGTGTGTGTGTGTGTGTGTGTGTGTGTGTGTGTGTGTGTGTTTGCTGACACTGCAAACAGCTTATAGCAGCTTTTAATTGTGCTGGTTATTAACAAAACACCTGTTAACAAAGGCAGAGGTAAAAAGCTTCTGAACACACACACACACACACACACACATCCTTGTTTCTGTTACATTGTCAGACAACAAGACCAGATCATCAATTGTGGGAACTACCCTTTCTAAAGGTAGTACAGCTTTGAAAAAAATCAGGCAGTATCCTGGATTATCTAGAAACACAAAAATCATTTTAAATTGACAATCAGATGAAGTAGAGACCATGACCAGACCAGGAACCACCTTCTGGGGACTTTTCAGGTATTTAGCTACATGTGGGGCTAAAACCTACACACTGTCTGGTTTTTCTATTTTTCTGGGCACCACCTAACAGACTCAGGTCAAACTGAATTTGTGAAGCCTGATAACACTGAATGGTGAAGGTTAGAGCTGTGGAACTAGTAATAACTAATTTATGTCACACAAAACTGTTGTTCAATACATTTATTTTAAATCCAAAATAGTAATTAAGCTTTGACATGTATAAGGTTTGCTGTCGTGTTATAATCTGTTACCCTGCCGTGCATCTTCACAAATGTTCTTCCTTAGTTCACAAAGCTTCCTCAGCAATTTTTCACAGTTTTACCTTGTTTGGTCAAGAAGTATTTATATTTACATGATGTCTAGGCTTCGTGGTTATCACACAGCAAATGTGTCAAATTGTGTGAACAGTTTCAATTAAATCAGCACAAGAGTCAATATTGTCTTGTCTTTTTGAGTCAAAACTCCCTTGATAGACTATAAGAGTGATATAAGAGTGAGTGATAATTCCTACATAGAATTTCACAGCCAACCAATTTCTGTTTTTAAGTGCTTCTTTTTCCTCTTCAAGACATTTGTCGCAGTCCCTTTTTCCAGGGACACGGCATGTAGTGATGAAGGGCTGCAAGTGCCTCTCAACTGCAAGGATCTCCTCTTTCTCCCAAGCCCTCTTCTTGACAGGCTGACAAGCTGTAAAAAAAAAAGTGAACACATTAACATCTGTGTTTCTACAGAATGTAGGCAATTCATGGATGTGACAGTCACTTGATTGGCCTCTGTCCTAAAGAACATTGTAATATTGTTGATTAACATTAATTAGCCCTAACAAGTACCAAATCAGTCAATACCCATTATAATCCACCATCAACTACATATGTAAGACCATTCCCAATTTTGTACTTTTTACACACTCTATTTTCTTTTCCCAGATAAACACAGTCAACTCATTTTGGTTAGATTTGATTAATACAAATTTGCATTCTGGGATATTCAGGTTTTCATGAAGTTGTGGGGTCCAGTCAGGGTGCTGTCAATGTTTTGCCTCTTCCCCACTCATACACACCTGTCAGGTCTTCAGGATTTGTGGGGTCCACGCTTACCAGTTCATATTGTGTATATTTAAGGACTCTAACTTTAGTGCAGAAGCTATCAGGGTAAGCCCAAATTCATTGTCATGTGTCAGTCTTGATGTTCAACTAAAGTTTTGGATTAAAGAGGACAATTTGGTGCCCACAAATATGAACAATATTAATAAGTATCCGTGGACCCCACAAAACCTTGAGACCTGACATGTGTGTGTGAATGTGGGAGGCTAATAAATCAAACAATCTTAACTGGTTCACACAGAAATAACAACAACCCTGAATGCACCTTCTGACAGACTCATGTCCTCAGTTTGATTATGATTCTCAACAAAGATGGACATCCAGAGATTATCTATCAATAATGGATCAATTAAAACAGGAGTGGAATCAAAGTTATCAGATCAATGTACAAGAAGATTGTTGTAAAATTTCTCCTTACCTTGTTCTGAGAAACTGAAAATGCCTTGGCATCTTGCTCATGGGTTCTGGAGACCTCAGACTCTGTGATGTCCATTGATGGTGACTGGCCTCTGTCCTAAAGAACATTGTAATATTGTTGATTAACATTAATTAGCCCTAACAAGTACCAAATCAATCAACCCATTATAATCCACCATCAACTACATATGTAAGACCATTCCCAATTTTGTACTTTTTACACACTCTATTTTCTTTTCCCAGATAAACACAGTCAACTCATTTTGGTTAGATTTGATTAATACAAATTTGCATTCTGGGATATTCAGGTTTTCATGAAGTTGTGGGGTCCAGTCAGGGTGCTGTCAATGTTTTGCCCCTTCCCCACTCATACACACCTGTCAGGTCTTCAGGATTTGTGGGGTCCACGCTTACCAGTTCATATTGTGTATATTTAAGGACTCTAACTTTAGTGCAGAAGCTATCAGGGTAAGCCCAAATTCATTGTCATGTGTCAGTCTTGATGTTAAACTAAAGTTTTGGATTAAAGAGGACAATTTGGTGCCCACAAATATGAACAATATTAATAAGTATCCGTGGACCCCACAAAACCTTGAGACCTGACATGTGTGTGTGAATGTGGGAGGCTAATAAATCAAACAATCTTAACTGGTTCACACAGAAATAACAACAACCCTGAATGCACCTTCTGACAGACTCATGTCCTCAGTTTGATTATGATTCTCAACAAAGATGGACATCCAGAGATTATCTATCAATAATGGATCAATTAAAACAGGAGTGGAATCAAAGTTATCAGATCAATGTACAAGAAGATTGTTGTAAAATTTCTCCTTACCTTGTTCTGAGAAACTGAAAATGCCTGGGCATCTTGCTCATGGGTTCTGGAGACCTCAGACTCTGTGATGTCCATTGAGGGTGACTGGCCTCTGTCCTAAAGAACATTGTAATATTGTTGATTAACATTAATTAGCCCTAACAAGTACCAAATCAGTCAATACCCATTATAATCCACCATCAACTATATATGTAAGACCATTCCCAATTTTGTACTTTTTACACACTCTATTTTCTTTTCCCAGATAAACACAGTCAACTCATTTTGGTTAGATTTGATTAATACAAATTTGCATTCTGGGATATTCAGGTTTTCATGAAGTTGTGGGGTCCAGTCAGGGTGCTGTCAATGTTTTGCCCCTTCCCCACTCATACACACCTGTCAGGTCTTCAGGATTTGTGGGGTCCACGCTTACCAGTTCATATTGTGTATATTTAAGGACTCTAACTTTAGTGCAGAAGCTATCAGGGTAAGCCCAAATTCATTGTCATGTGTCAGTCTTGATGTTAAACTAAAGTTTTGGATTAAAGAGGACAATTTGGTGCCCACAAATATGAACAATATTAATAAGTATCCGTGGACCCCACAAAACCTTGAGACCTGACATGTGTGTGTGAATGTGGGAGGCTAATAAATCAAACAATCTTAACTGGTTCACACAGAAATAACAACAACCCTGAATGCACCTTCTGACAGACTCATGTCCTCAGTTTGATTATGATTCTCAACAAAGATGGACATCCAGAGATTATCTATCAATAATGGATCAATTAAAACAGGAGTGGAATCAAAGTTATCAGATCAATGTACAAGAAGATTGTTGTAAAATTTCTCCTTACCTTGTTCTGAGAAACTGAAAATGCCTGGGCATCTTGCTCATGGGTTCTGGAGACCTCAGACTCTGTGATGTCCATTGAGGGTGACTGGCTGCTGTCCTGAAGAAACAAAGAAATAAATAAAATGCAACTTTAAACACAAATAATAACATTCATAACTTCAGCATTGTCATATTGTCATACACTTTCTTTTTTTATTTGCAGTTACTGTTCATTATGATCAATTAGGGGTTTAAAAAGAATAATACAAATAAGCTTTCATCAATTTATCAATTCATCAATTAAAATAAAGTAACCTTGTACCACAAGTTGACAAGCCTTCATCATGACTAATTATTAAGCAGTATGTTTTATTTTTGACCAAACAGAAACAGATTTTTTTCAACATTTCCTATTAGTAGATTGAAAAATTATGAAAAATAAAAACCGAGAACCAGTATTACTTTTCCAATTCTCAACACTATACTGGAAAACAATTAAAACAAACCTGCTTCCTTCAAGGCCAGTCAGATTTTCCGTAATCATATAAAATCTCTTCCCCTGCACAGATATCCCTTAGTGCAAAGAGGAAGAGGTATGGTTTTCCCTCTGCAGTTATCCTCTTTATAGTACTATTGGGATGCTTGTGGTCATCATTGACAAGTCTTCCAAAACTGCCATCTTCCTCTGAAGCATCCACACTTTAAGAAAATAATCAACTCATTAGAACCATTAAAATCTAATTCTTTTTTTTCCAGAGGTAACATACATTTAGTCCTTTTTCTGAGGTGCCTGATAAATAATCTCCATTTTGAGCAATAAATTTCCCAATATCCTCTCCATCATCTAGGTCCTCACTCTCTCCCTCAGACTCTGGTGTTGCCTCTTCCTCAGCCTCACCCAGCTCAAAGAGGAGCTGTAATGCACGCTCCACATTCATGAATCGCTTTATTTGTTAACAAAAAGAACTAAACTACACACTAAACACACTAAACTTCACACTAAACACACTAAACTTCACACTAGCTATGTAATAAAAATGTGGAAAATATCACAAATCGATCAAAACTCACAATTTCTTTTCCATCTCTGTAATTCCAAAATCTTCCCCTCTCACCTAGCAACAGTATAATTCTTGTGGTTGGCTGATGTGGCGCACTTTCGACCAATAGGAAAGGAGTGTCATGTTGATTTTTTTTCTCCTTGCCGGCACTTTCGGCTGGCTTGTACTCGCAACAGAATCACTAATTTTTACTCTTTTATCCTGCACCACACGCAAAAAACATTCAGGATAAAACATGGCGTTTATTTTTGATCATATCTCTGGTTTTACTTGGCCTATCAACACAATTCAAAAACTGGTAAATAGTTTAAAATCTGCTCTTTCAACACATGTTGAAACTGAGACTCTGTGAGGCTGCGTCTTGCTGATAAGTCATCTTAAATCGGTCACGCGGTTTTTACACGGAGACGCATCCAGGGACACCCAAAAAGCTAGCTCTAATTTAAGCTAATTCCCCATGCTCATCTCAAAATGTACACTTTACTTGTATAAACCTTTCGTTGATTCTCAACACATGCTGCATTATTACTGAAAAATTGCTCTATGCCCTGAAATTAACTTTAGTTTTAATATTGCTCACCTTTCAGCAGAAATTTGCAGTCCTGCTCCCATCTTCTTCCGACAGAATACCAAAATGATCACAGGCCTGCTCCGCCCACATGTTGCTTTGCATGAGATGAGGGGCGCTTGTTATATAAGGCAAGCATGTCCCTCATGGGTGGTATGGCTTTGAACCATTTTATTCCAGTCTCCACCCGGTTGGCACGTCACTATAACTTCAAGGCAACACCATCTGTCTCAGCTGAACACATTAAACGTTTCTCAGGGAGTAAAATGTTTAATTTATTAAACCATAACTCAGAACTTTGCTGATATGATCTCAATCGGGTTTTTTTTCAGATTTTTTTATTCATTGAAGTCAGGATATTTGATCACCAGCTTGTGTTATCTGAAGTTAATAGTTTTAGTTATTGTAGCAGTCAAGGCTAAGGTTTAGCCTTAGCATTGACAGTGTCTATGTACACACGCTGTGAAATGCTGTGAAAAATAATAGCAAATACTTTGTAGAAAATATATTTATTTACAAAAAACATAGAAGTTACTCCATATAAGTACCAAATTTACTATCTTTCAGTAAATTAATTAAACTTTAAGACTTTTAGCTTATTGTTAGCAGCTAAACAGCGAATTGACTTAGCCATCATCCAAAATGGCTGCTTGCACATGCTCAGTTTGGCCGTGTGTATGTAACAAGTGTGTAAGGGCAGTACCATCATCCGCCAGTAGTGGCCAGTAATGAGTAAAACCCCCATACACACCCAAGCACACTTTGGCCGGTTTTTGTGCATTGTGGGGTGAACCCTAAAAATCTCACAGGGCATTGTTTAGAGCCTGTTTTCACTAAATGTGAGGTTTTTTTGTGGGGACCAGGTTTTTGGTCCCCACCATTATTTTGGTGCCCACACTGTGAGTGGGCTGTCTGCTCTTGGTCCCCACAATGAGATAAACACAAACACACACACACACACACACACACACACACACACACACACACACACACACACACACACACACACACACACACACAGAGTGTGTAATAAACCAACTCGTCCAGATCTGTGCAGGGACTGCTGGGAATTTTATGTAGCTTTTTACGACCCAGCAGGATTTACATATGAGCACAATCTGCCTCATTAATACACAGAGAGAAAGAATGTGTGTGTGTGTGTGTGTGTGTGTGTGTGTGTGTGTGTGTGTGTGTGTGTGTGTGTGTGTGTGTGTGTGTGAGAGAGAGAGAGAGATAAAGGGAGGGGAGAGAGTGTGTATCGATCTATCTGAAACCATGAAGTGTTGTCTTGTCAGTAATGTCTCTTCAGCACTGAGTCGATGTGTTCAGATTTTAAAATGCTCTCCAACAGGTCTGATCAGAGGGAAGGAGAGTTAACACTGTGTCGTCAGGTCAACAGAAAGGTTGAGCCTTAATTATGGGATGGATAAGCAGGCAGCGTTGAAAGCCATGTCTATTTTGGGGGGATTTTTATGCCTTTAACGAGAGACGACAGGATGGTGGATAGAGGAGGAAACAGGGTGAGAGAGGAGAGTGACATGCAGGAAAGTCACCACAGGTCAGACTTGAACCCGGGCTGCCCACTCAAGGGCTTCGCCATTTTGTGCACAACCTTAACCACTGCGCTCAAGTCATTATAGTCTTGAGACAATCAGTTATTTTGGATGCATCAGTACAAAATGTTAACTGTGACTTCTCTTGTAGAACAGCTGGTTAGATTTACTGTCTGTGTTTTTTTTTTCATTTGAACTCTAATCTCCTGTTGGATGTGGATTTTTTTAAGCTTCTTCCTGGTCAAACAAGTTCTGAAAGTGAAGTCCTGTCCATGTGTTAGCGCTCTCTGTGAATGGTAGCTGGTGAAATCAGGTGAGAAGCCTGCAGAGCGGCTGCCTGGAGGTTTGGTGATGAATTCAGGTTCAGGTAGAAGGAAACAGATGGTCAAATAAGCAGTCCTGGCTGAACAAGCAGCAGAGTTTTTTTTATTTTTATGCTAAATTTTTCCAAAACAAACAAATAGTCACACTGTGAACATGTTACCATGATGAACCGCCTCTCACCCTAAGACAGCTGGAATAGGCTCCAGACATCCACGACCCTGAACAGGATAAGCGGTGTAGAAGATGAATGAATGAATGAATGTTTTCAAGTTAAAACAGATTTATTTTATTGTTTTGATTTTGTTCTGGAGGCTGAAGCCCCGTTCTGCTGGAATGACCAGCGCTGCTTCAGCAGCAACATTTCACCCAGTAAAGTAAAGAGCAGTTGGCACCACTCTTTGAAAGATGCATTTCCTGATCCTGCCAGAACCAGCTTCACTGGTAGGAAATCTTGGAGCATTTGGTCCTGATGTTCGAGGGTGGCGGCCTCAGTCCCATGTGAGTTGTAGCAGAGCCGATCGATGCCAACGTTTAAAAGGATAAGAAAGCCAGCAGGTGAGAGAACACAAGATCAAAAACAGGACAACACAATACCTCATTAATGATGCACGTTTACCACTAACTGGACAGGGGGACTGCTGCAGGTGAGATATGAATGAATGACTGTACGACAGTTCAAGTGGACTGGATCACTGTCTGGGTTTCTAATCTGTCAAAATGAAGGACAACCTTCCGATTTTTCCATCATTGCTAAAAAAATTCTGTCAAAAGACAGAATAATCGGTTAACATGACCTCTGGTCTGATATGTGTTGGATCTTTTTTTTTCATTTAACCTGTTATTTGTTGTTTTTTGTGTTTATTGTCAGTGTAAAGCACAGTGAGTTTTATTTTCTAGCTCTTGTTCCTCGTGGGTCTGGTTTAGTATCCTCATCCGCATCATGTCTGTTTCCTTCCTTTTTTTATTCATTCATTGCACTCATTAGTTTCACCTGTGTTGTCTCACATCTGTAAATCTACCCTGTGTCTATTCAGTCTGTTTCTTCACTTCTTCAGCAGTTTGTTTTGTCTTTCTCATCATTTTTTGTGTGAGGTGCTTTGGTTTCTTGAGTTAATAAATAGTTTCAGTTATTCTGTGATTGGGTCCTCTCGTTTGTTGAAACAAACCTGAGAACTTTGTGCTATGATAATGTCAATACAACTTCTTGTTATCTGACAAATAGCCAACAGTAACATGAGGCCATTTTTGATGTCTAGACTGGGAAAGTAAGGAGACTTTCTCTGGCCTCTGACACAGACGACTCTGACTACAGCATGAACCGAGGACCAACAGAGCCCCAACGGTGGAGGGCCAAAAGAGTCAGAGAGGCAGAGTGGAGGTAGAGAAGTGTGATGTCCAGACAACAACAGGAGATGAGAATGATGAGATTGTTTCAGTCTAACCTCATGACCCAGCAGACACAGGAATGCAGAGAACTAGCCAGGGAACTTTTGCACAGGAACCTGGTCCAGTTACAATACAGTACATCAAAGCAGACATGAAGCTCTGCTGTCTGCTGGTGTACCTGAAGAACCATGACACACATATAGAGACTGCAGGGAGACACCATCTGACAGAGAGCTGTGCTGTGGCCAGGACCCTTCAAACTGCATTTCAAAGCCACCACTCCTCTCCCCGTCCGGCCCTGATGAAGGTGATCGGTGCTTTAACAGGAAACACAGGGATGATGTGCTGGAAGCTGAAAATGTAAGAGAGCCACGTGACCACAACAGAGAACAAGACTCTTCTGCTGAAAGACTGTTCATCTTTACGTAACAGTGCTCAGGGAAACAGGCTCTGCTGTTTGGTCCATCACAGACCGGTTCCCCCGACCCACATGGAAAAGACACTGCTTTCATTCCTGACCATGAATCTCCTCCACATGTGTGTGGGTCGTTGGTTCTACAACGTTTGACAGCATCATGAACACGGTTTAATACTTTCAGTTAAAGCTTTTCTTAACTCAACACAGATTTTCTGCTCAGTCAAACTCATTCCAGCAAATTTGCTGAGACATCCACGTGTCAGGATTTAACATCTTTAGGTTCACTGATGAGGCACCAATTTACAAATCATGCAGAAATAAGACTTCACTGTCTTAATGTGAAATATGAGGAGAGAGACACTGAGCTGACGTCTGATCAGCCTGACGTCTTCACAGAGCTGGTTATACCAACAAAAGGAACCTTCATTTCCACTTCTGCATGAATTCAAGTCTGATCCAGACATTTCTTTAAAGCTCTGACTCAGTGAAGCTCCTCAGTGGTTGATCATAACTGACTCACATTTTGGATGAACAGCATGTTTGTGTGTTTGCTAACTTGGATGGAGCATCATGACATTCAGCCCTCAGTCAAACATCGGTCAGGAACGCCGGCTCTTAAGCCCTGCTGGCAGGAAGAACCGATGCCAGAGTATTCGTGCTTCTAGAGCGGTACCAGTGCTCCAGTTTTAAAAGTATCTCAAGGGATTATTGATGATTCCTGCCATTGTCCTTTCCTGCCACTAACTCCTGTGTGTCTTTCCCTTCCTTTCCAGTTCCTCCTCACCTTCCTGCAGCAGCCCAACCGTCATCCACACAGCTGCAACGCTCTCTCACTCTGGAGTTTGGACTTTTGAACAGTCATTCATTTATTCTGTGTAACAATAAATACCCATCAAGCCTGCCTTCTCTGCCTCCTTCTGCTTTTGGGTTGATCACCTTCAAACTCCCGGTTCGGATGAACTGCCACAGAGTCAAATCATTCTGGGATGTTTCCATAAAGTTTCCTTTTGCAGACAGATAATTTAAAAAAATAAACATGAAGGGTAAATAAAGCTCATTAAATAAAAAGCTCAATAAAACAGCGTCTCTTTATTTAGAGGAAACCAGCCCGTTGAGTGTGGTTAGGCATCAACTGTAGCGTCACTAAAAGGCAGCAGCCCTCACAGAGATAATTCACTTCAGTACAGCATGGCTAGTTTTCAGCAAACAGAGAGTAATGACTCACTAACATTTAGACTCTGCAGACTGCTGGCAGTTTTCATTTCTTTCTCTGTGCAGACGGGAAACAATATTTGAAGTTTTCTCACAGG
Source organism: Labroides dimidiatus (assembly GCA_030710495.1). Lineage (NCBI taxonomy): Eukaryota > Metazoa > Chordata > Actinopteri > Labriformes > Labridae > Labroides > Labroides dimidiatus. The sequence continues at coordinate 29,985,813 of CM061150.1, read as the reverse complement.
AGAACTCAGAGTATTAATTGCTCCACATGGTACCACATGTTCAGCCTGAATATAGGATGACCCTGGTTATACAGTGATGCCCCTCCCACTGATTTAACACCGAGTCTAATTAATCACTGAATGCAGGATCTTCAGGAGAGTTCAGCATTGAGTTTCCATAATGGTTAGAGCCAGGAAAGGGGGGCCCACAGCAGCATGGTCTGCTCATTGAGAAGAGCAAGTTTTCACGTCAGTCTACCAACTCCAGAAAAAGTCACGAGGGGTCTGAAAACTTGCTAAATACAGTGACAATGTCTAAAAATGGGCATTACTGCAGCAGGAGGGTCCCACGTGTGACTGCTCATGTGACTGCGCAGATGCAAGACCATGGTTTTGTACCAACTTTAGAAGAGTTGACTTGGTAACAAAGCCTGACTGTATCCTCAGCCTTGAATGAAGGAATGAACCAATTAAAATAAATAATAATTGGTAATACTTCTATAGTCTTCTCTAAATGGGTGGGGGTACTCAGAGACAGGTTCAGGATACATATGCCCTGTTTCCACCAAGCCATACAGTTTGGTTCGTCATGGTACAGCACACATTTTGTGGCATTTCCATTTACTAAAACCAGGACATGTCCCCAAGTAACCGACCCATACCATCCCCCCTTTTTTACCCCTCTGTTGGGGTGCCAGACATATCAATTTGACCCCAGAAGGTGGAGGTAGAAACACTGTAGTCTGTTGACTGGTCGAAGGACTAGCACTTGTCCCAGGTATGCATCCAACTGTTGGGTTGTTTCAGGAGGTCTGGTCTTCTTCATGGAGGAAAAGAAGTCCTCTTCCTCAGATGACTGGAGGCCCTCAATGATGTGAGTCACATCCTGACAGTGCAAGTGGCTTTTGGTATAATCAAGGCCTGTGGAATAAAAAGCAAAAGGAAATATTGACCATATGACATTATTGTTATTGTGTATTGGATAGTGTTGTGTTTGTGTGTCTTTGAGTGTAACTTCATAGAAATAGAAATTACACATACTAAGGGGAAGATGAGGAAGAAGACTCTTGTCGAGTTTGAGGATATTTTTGCCACTTGTCCAGCAGGTCTTCAATTTGGGTACTTGAATGGCTGCGACTATCAGCTCTGGATCCGCAAGCATCTCTCCAAAGCATTTTGCAAGGCCTGAAAGGAGTGCAGCAACCAAAGGCTCACAGAAATTGGAGGCGACCTGATGGAACTGGAGCTCGGTCCTTAGTAAAGTTATGGTGGGGACCAACCACACTGAACACTTGTTTCTCCCTGAAGAACCTTTGCAACTGGGCTCATTGTCTTTGCATATTCTGCAAGAAATGCAAGTTTCTCTGGAGTAAACCTGTACGAAGAAGAAAAGAAAAACATGAAACATTTCGCCTGCTTGATGAAGCGCCTTCAACTGGAGGAACTGATAATGAAAAAGGAAAAACCATTGCCATCTGAGACTTTTAAAAATATAGCTGTGTTGCAGCAAATCACATCCATAGTTAATATGGGGACTGCAGTGGCATAGTGCATACATGTGTTTTACAGGATTCAAAGTATAAAACTGTGACTTCATCTATTGTTAATCACTTCAGTAACTGAAACAACAAAAAATAAGCACTTACTGAGGCGCATCTAGCTCACTGCGGACAGCTGCAAGGGCTCCTTCCCCTTGTTCTCTTGTTATTCTCACTATTCTCTCCACACCTGAGGAGAATGAATTCCACCTTGTAGCAACAGGCCTTACAAGTTGGAGTTTGCAGTGGTTTTCATTGACTTCAGAGTGGTTGATCTTGAACTTTTTTCCACAGGCTAGAGCGTTGGACAAATGTGGATCTTCGCACGCGCTTGTACAATTGGTTGACCTCTGCTTTTGAAGCATCAGCTGTGGACACTAAACTGAGGAGGTGCTTGGGTAGCTGGAATTCCAAGTAGTCATCTTCTCTAAACAGGGCTCTGGCATCAACAGATTCAACACCCTCAATGCTTTCCTCTTCCTCAGTGTGATCATCATTTTGGCCATCATAATCCTCTTCTCCATCACCTTCTCCCACAGGTTCAGGATTGCTGTTCTCTTCAGTCTGCCTATAAACTCTAAAAGCTTTCAGGAAGTTTGATCCGTCGTTGGTTGTAGTGTGAACAATCTTCTCTCTGATATTGAATTCTGTCTGAATATCCAGTGTGCAGAGACAGCAATAAAACTGCGACAGCGTGCTGTCCAACAGTCTGCTGTTGTTGCTATGAACTCAGCTTCACTAAGGGCAGCTTTTAGTTTTCTTTTCATTTCAGCAGAGGCCTTTGTGACTTTGTTTACAACAGTATTGTGTGTCATGATATTTGTATTTGGCTGAAGATGTTGCACAAGATCAGTGAAGCCATGTTGCTGAACAATGTGTCAGAATGGTGTTATGTTTATACTTCTCATCCAATCAGAATCAAATTCACTGTATCCTGATGGATACAGTTTTTTCTCTCTTTACATTAAACAGGAGTAATGAGGCTATTTTTAAAATGTAAGAAGTAGAAGTAAAAAGTCGGCTGATAAAATAATTACTCCAGTAAAATTTAGATACCCAAAATTTCTACTTAAGTAAGGTAACAAAGTATTTGTTCTTTGTGACACCTCTGCTTGATAACTCTGGTGATCCACTGACTTAATCCTGATCCATCTTCATGCTTTGGTCAAAGGGAAGATTATGCACCATGTGACAGATTATCTATTTTACCAGTTGACTATAAACATTTGGATAAGGGTGTAATAGGATGGGTTTCTTCACTGAGCTCTGATTATTTTCATCCTTTCATTTGAAACCAAAACAGATTAAAGTAAAACTTGTCAAAATATGACAGAGGACTTTTTTTTTTTTTTTTTAAGTTAGCAGTGAGAAATATTCAGAGTGGTCTGCTGCAGCTCTCAGAGTGAGGAGCAGGATTCTGGCAGCATCACTCAGCGCGCATGCTGTGCTGCAAATGCTGCGTCAACATCAAGATGCTTGACTTCATGCGACCCTTTGGAAAAAGACGACAGAGCGCAGGATGACTCTTACCATACTATAACATTACATTATTCAGCTTTAAGAAGAAGTACTCAATGTTCTCAACACGTTCTGGGTTTAAAGGAAACCAGTGAGGAAATAAGATGCAGATGAATGAGATCATCTTTATTACTCCTTAATTTTTTTCTCTCTCTCCTTATCGCTCCCTTTGATCTCTGTAAGTGAAGAAAACTTGAACAGAAAGGTGTTTCTGTATCGAACATGCAAATGAATGAAAGAAGAATGTAGCTAGTTGTGAGAGAAGCGAGTTTTTCTCCCAAAAAAGAGACGACTCTTTCAGCTCCCAAACAGCTCCTAATGTAGTCTTATTTGCAGACTTATAATTTAGCCTGACCTGGTAAATATGAATGATTTGTGTATTGATAACCATTTTACATTTATTGTTTTTATGAGAAGCTTCATAATTGCCTCATTTTGTGCATTTATTCCATTTCGCTCCGAGTTGCAGCTGAAATACACTTGATATGTCTGCAGTCCATTTCTGCTCAACTCACACTGGATCTGTTCTGTTGCGGTCCAGCTGTGTGGCTGGTCCTTCAGGTTGCAGCTAATACACAGACATCCTATTTTTGTTGGATGCTGGAGCTGCAGCGTCAATTCAGAGTTGAGAAGATCGAGCAGGACAGGAAGTAGTGCACGGAAACTACCTAAAAAGAGCCTGAGACTTTCAAAATAAAACAAACCGTGTCAAAACCAGATCGTATTTAGCTTTACCAATGCAACAAAACAACACAATGAGCAAAGACGCACCAGGAATCAACAGGTTTGAGGTTTAACAACACAACATGAATGAAGAGAGGTTTATTAACGGAGAGAGAAGTGGGGGAACTCCTTGGTCTCATAACTTCAGCTGTCTGTCAGTCCTGCGGCTTGTCGGACTGAACACGCAGTCGGTGTGAGTTGACAAACACAGTCAACACGCAGCAGAGTGGAGCTGGACTGCAGATGCAGCCTGTGTGTCTGAAGTGTTATACTTGCAGCAGTTGTTGTTGATGGTTTGGGACCACACTCACCAGGGACAGAGGATGTTGAGCTTGCCCTCTTTCCTTCCACTGCACTGTGAGGTGGACAGTTCTGATGTGTCTGTGCTCTGCTTTTCCCACTGCCTTTAATCAGAGGCCAGATGCTGCTTCGTTTGCAGGTTTCCCTCATTGCTGTCTGCTGTCTCACTCACTGAGTGGAGACAAGATGTGATACCTGACTGAGAGTCCCCCTCTCTGCTATCACATAATGGTGCTAATGATCCTGTACCTGATTGGCTGCCATGCTGCCAATTAAAACAAAGTTCTTCTGTAAGCAGTGCTCAGTGACTGAATGAGAGCTGAAAAAACAGTGGGAGCCGTCTCTCACTTGATGGGAGTCAGTTCTTCTGATTCACTACAAAGCACCAGCTCTGAGGGCCGCATCGTTTGTGCATGACGCATCACTACTAGCTAGTTTCCACTCTCAGATCAGCATTCATCAATCTAGACGTGGGCAGAGGGTACGCTAACTTCCCACTCCACGTCTCAGTTTGTGTACTGAAGTTTCAAAGTCAGAATGTGCCTGGTGCAGTGAAGGAAATCTGTTCATGGTGGGAAATTATAAGATTCAAACACACGTAACGTCCTCCACTGAGTCAGAGGCTTGTTCATTAGTCCCGTTACAAACTGCTGAGTCACACTTCACAGCCCTTCGCTAAAACTAACTCTCAGTGAATGTGAAGTTGAACCGGCCTCTCTCACTCTTTGGATTTCCTCTAATTTGTTTCTTTTCTATTCTAAGATTTCTCCTGATGACTTATGCAGAGCTGTGGCTGAATTGTCCTCACTGAATGTGTTTCTGTGGCTTCTTACCAGCAGGAGAGCCACTGGTGTCTGTGGGGGCATGTGTGTGTATGAGTGTGTGTGCGTGTGTGTGGGGTGTGTGAAACGTTGCATGAATATGAAAATTGCTCCCATAAATAGGCTTTACTTTAAGTTCTGTGAAACTTTAATTTGGACCCCCCGTGGCCCAAGAATCTCATCTCCTCATCGTCCCCGGAGGATCTGTGTGACGCTCGCTCTCTGTCGTTCTCTCTATTTTTGTTTTTCTCTCTCTGTTTCATCCGTCTTGTTTTGTGCTCGACCTTTTCCCTCCTCATCCCCAACTTCTGCCGTTTCTCTCATGTCTCCAAACTCTGTAGATCTTTATTCACAGCCGAAATAAGTTTCACAGAGATCAAACACACACACACACACACACACACACACACACACACACACACACACACACACACACACACACACACACACACACACACACACACACACACACACACAGTGTGGTGTAATAATGCACCAGCTGCAAATACCAGAAGAGACGAAAGTCCAAATTCAGAAATCTGTCCTTTGCAGTGCATGTGAGCGCAGCAGCAGCAGCCGTCAAAATCCTCATGTAAACCTTCGATCACCATCAACTTTTTAAAAAATTGAGCTTATATGAACAAGTCAATGAGAGAGCGAGAGAGAGATGCAAGAGAGCGAGTGATTGAGAGAGAAAGGGAGCATTCATAGACAAAGAGAAACAGAACTGAAGAATGAAGAGGTGAAATTGGTTCTGATTGCTTCAGAATATCACATCCACTGCTCAAATATCTGAGTGTATGAAGTTCAGAGCTGACTGCTCAGCTTTAGAGGACAGAAAGAAAGTTTTCTGAAGGACAGAAAAAAAGTAAAGGATGAAAATGGAAGGAAATGATGGTAAGTTGGTATGAGAAGATGGTAAGTGAAACCCTGAACCCAGTGTTGTAGTACTCGAGTCCAGGACTCAGACTCAAGTCTGGATTTTTCGGACTTGTGACTCGACTCAGACTTGGGTGCTGATGACTCAGACTTGGACTTTGGCTTGTTTATCATTGAATGAAGAACAACAACACACTAACATGCGTACATGGACTTGACAGCAGTCTGAGGTACAGGAGTGCACACAGAACTGTGGCTGTTGTGGTTGGTTGACTGTAAGAGTGGGTGATGGAGATTAGATGAATGGATGAATGAACGAATGGCTGAATGGATGAATGGATGAATGAATGAATGAATGAATGAATGCATCACTGTGGACTGGAGATGGTTTGAATATATCATTTGACAACTCTCTGGTCTTTTTAATGAGTGCGACACTTTTTCCAACCAACACTGTAATTAGTGAGCTGCTAATGAGAAGCACCTGTTAGACACACCATCAACAAGAGATCCAGAAAACACAACAGACATCACAGACCTTGTCAGGGTCCAGACAAAGACTTCCTTTTCCATTACTTCAGATTTTTCCTGTCTCCATATCGTCCATACTGACTACGGAAATAATATCTTTGCTGTGGTTGTCCATAGTTGTATTTGTTTAACACTGAGCTGAAAACCCAGGACTATCAGAATTTCAGATTTCTGGATTCAGAGGCATAGGGAAAAGAGAGAGATCTCAGAGATCTCATCTAATCTCAAATCAGAAGGATCATTTGTACCTTGATCCAGCTGCAGCTTGAACTGCTTCATGCTCATCTAGTGTCGCCTACTCTCCCTGACTGTGTCGATGGATGTTGTTCCATGTAACACGTGTTTTTGTTTTGTTTTTTGTTTTTTTTCTTTGAGCTCAGCAAGCTCAGTCTGGCACCACAGCCCGACTTCTACTAAAATGAGCATTCCATTTATCAACTTTCCTGTCAGGAGTCTGGATGTGGAAATCAACAGCATTTCCCCATGTTTAAAAGTCTGAAATGTTCATTGATGAAACACAAAATGCTTTATTGCAATAGCGACTCACTGACTAACATGGCACAAGTGACCAGAGAAGCCAAAATGCATTGCACATTGACGTCACTGAGCGCCACAGTCTACTAGCTCATGCACCACCATTCAAAATAACTGAACATACAGTGCTGTCCTGTTTCCTTGTGTTGTCATCATTAGACTGAGCAGCATTAGGAGTAAAACCAGCTCATGTCCTGTTTTCTGTTTGTTCTTAGAGCTCAGGAAGGACATTTGTTGCTTAAGTTGGGCCCCACAGGGACAGAGTCCCTGAGGTACAAGTCTTGAGTTTAAGTCCTTCTCTGGAAAATGTCTGAGCTCTTAAACCTTAAAGAATTTATAACATGTTTGGAGCTGTTAGTGAGGCTTTAAGTTTGTGTGTGAAAATGAAGGCCACTGGTAGAAATATGGCTGCCAGCGTCCAGGCTCCATCAGCGGTGCTCCTATATCCATCCATCCATCCATCCATCCATCCATCCATCCATCCATCCATCCATCCATCCATCCACCCACCCACTCTCTCCCACAGGACCTTCGTAACTCCCTGTTTCAATTTTTTAATGTATTGTATCTTGGTTTTTATCTTTACTTTTATATTTACCTTCTGTGCGGTGCCCTTGGGCGTCCTAAAATGCAAATTATATATATATATATATATATATATATATATATATATATATATATATATATATATATATATATATATATATATATGTGTGTGTGTGTGTGTGTGTGTGTATATATCTGTCTCTCTCTCTTACACACACACACACACACACACACACACACACACACACACACACACACACACACACACACACACACACACACACACACAGAGTGTTTTGCTTCTTAAGGGATTCAAATTTCTTCTGAACAGGGTCAGTAAAACTTCAGAACTTTGATATAGAATTAAATAATTACTTCTTTCTTACAACTTTATAACATCTTCATTTTTGAAAATGTATAAATCCGGGTGCAGAGGGCTTGGTTGTTCAGGTTGCCCCCCTTAAGATTTGCCCCCAAGTGGATGGCCTGTGTTCAAACACCAGTTTGCAGCCTCTTTCCAACTTTTTATTCCCAACTCTTACCCTGTTTCCTGCTCTATCCTCTGTCCTCTCTTGAGTTTCAATATAATAATAATAATAATAATAATAATAATAATAATAATAATAATAATAATAATAATAATAATAATAATACATTGTATTTAATCAATTTATGAACCTCTGATGATTAAACTCTGATTAACCTCCTCTCTGAAATTGAAAACTGAGTCATTAAACTGATTTCTTTCTCTGCTTGATTTCACTCCTGGTGTTGACATAAAACATGGAGTCTTTTGTTTTAGTGCTGAACAGTTTGTTCACACAGTATTATAAAACCCTTTTTATGGATGAGTCTCTGACTCGGTGTCAGGGCTGCAGAGGTTAATCCCTTCATTTCCACTTCACTAAGACCTTCATCCTGATTTTAACTCAGTGTGTGATAAAACACACTCAGCTTTCAGTCACCTGTCTTTATACATTACTGTTGGTTTTTACCTTCATCCAGTCATCTTCTGACAGTGGATCATTTTTCACTGTAACACCTGGAGTCACTTTATCAGTGTTCACCATCCACCCCTCTTTAACATCTTTATTTACATGTTTATTTACATCTTTATTTACATGTTTATTTACATGTTGGTTTGTTTTCAGTTCTTCAGCAGATGATAAACAGCAGCCTCTTCTCCCCCTCACTCGGAGTCTGATCACCTCTTTGTTTTCTTCTTCCACGTCGAGCCGCTCAGAGTGTTCCTCTGTGGATGGATTGATGAGTGTGTGTCCTGCTGTTATATATACTGTGGTTCATTCATGTTCAGTCAGGCGGTGGTGTATGAATAAATGAATATATAAATACAATAAATTTACACACAAACACACTTTGAGGAACTTTCTTTTATATAATGTATTTATAGCTTTAGCTTCTGGAGAGTTAATTCTGTTTGACCTTCTTTCAGTCCTTCATGGCTTCAGTCGTTTTCACTGATGCAGGAGAAACAGCACATGACTGATACTCTCCTGGCCTCGATATTTGGTATTTAAAATAAAACTTTGAATGAATGTATTTTTTTTGGAGGGCAGCAAGTTTAAAGTAGAAAATGTACTCTCACCACCAGATTTCTGTAGCTGGAGCTCTGAGGTAAACCAAACAGCTGAATGCAAACTCTGCCCTGACTCCACCATCTCTACTCTCCGTTTCAACATAGAACATGTTGCTGTTCAGTTATGATTTATTCTTTGTTTGAACCTCTGTATTTCCTCAGAACTTTGCTCCACCCTGTTTGTGTTCCAGGGTAAAGCAGCTAAATGAAGCTCCTTCTGCTCAGCAATGTTTGTAAATCTCACAAATAATCATATCACTAATTAGTTTGAGTAATTCAACATGCAATTAAAAAATGATGAGTGCAAATGCAGCACTATGAGAGCTGCTGACAGTAGTTAAAGGCTCAATAAGGCTGACTGACTGAATCTGTGTATTACCAGGTTTTCTTATGAATCTCTGGTTGTGTTAAGTGCTGGATTCTAATTGGTCAAACCCCTTTACAATGACCATTTATCCTGAACAGCATGAATGGGATTAGGAGCAACCTGACACACACCTCACACACATCAAACTAAACCACAGAAAGATGCTTTTCACTTTGCTTTTTTTTCTACAACAGTAAAACCAGCAAAAAGTGAGACGTAAGACACTCAGCCTCTCTGAAGAAGACATTTAGTTGGAGTCTTACATTTCAGGAAACGCTTGTTTTTATAGCTCCCTTTTTGACTTGAATAAAGATGGAACAAAAACTTATTAAAACTTGCCAGAGCTGTTTGGTGGACAGACACAGACTGTGTGTGAGTGTGTGTGTCACTGTGTGTGATCAGCTCTGCATGTGTGCGTGTGTGTGTCCATGTTCCTCCAAGAGGAGAACATTTTTGCAGATGGTGTGTTGGTGTTTGGATGAAATCTGCCGTGCTATCGCTGTCACTCTGGATAATGGATCTTATAATTTATCAGTCGTTTCATCATTCATGTGGTGAGTTTGGTGGAGAAGGAAACTTTGGGGTGAAAAGAGGAGTCAGAGTTCTGGATGTGCTGATATGATATAAAGTAGTTTGCCATCATAACTGTATGAGTTTCCCCTGTCAGCCTTGTTTCTCTTATAACTTTTAGCCAAAATAAAGCCATTAAATATCTTTAACTCATGTGACTGGAGTCTTGAGGAAGGATTCTTTACACTCGAAATAGTGTGACCATTGTGTACTTAAAAAACATAAGGCAACAACGTGACACTTAATATAAGTGAATAGATTTTAATTACTTACCTTGATTAAAAACTATTGATTTAATTAAGGAAATTTAAACTCATAATATCACAAATGTCTCACCCAAAGCCAGCTGGGATAGGCTGCAGCCACCAACGACCCTGCATAGTACAAGCGGTATAGAAGATGAATGAATGAATGAATGAATCCAAAACAATTTTACTGGAAAAAATGATTAATATTTACTTAGTATCTGCAAAAAAAATAATTTAGATTTTCTAATTAATTGGGTGGAATTAATTCAAATTTACTGATAAAAATGATTATGATCCAGTAAATAAAATAATTCATTTTAACAGTTATTGTAACCATGAGTGTGAAGGGAACACAGTGGATGTGAGAACCTGTTCTACATTAAGATGCTGTGTTGGGGGTGTTGGCTGTCTCTGCTTCATGTGGCACAGTCTGGCCGGCTAAACCAAAAACCAGCAGATCGGGACTCGTCATAAAGTTTTACACTTTTTTACTAAAGAAAAAACAAACAGAAACAAAACAAACATGTTTCAGTCAGAGGCTTTCAACAGCATTTCCCTGATTGTCTGTCTGTGCTCCACAGCACAGATCATATACCTTATCATTTTATCACGTTTGTTTTGTTTCTGTTTGTTTTTTCTTTCGTAAAAAAAAGTGTAAAACTTTATGACGAGTCCTGATCTGCTGGTTTTTGGTTTAGCCGGTCAGACTGTGCCACGTGAGGCAGAGACAGCCAACACCCCCAACACAGCATCTTAATGTAGAACAGGTTCTCATATCCACTGTGTTCCCTTCACACTCATGATTACAATAACTGTTAAAATAAATTATCTTATCTACTGCATCATAATCATTTTTATCAGTAAATTTAAATTTATTCCTACCAATTAATTAGAAAATCTAAATTATTTTTTTTGCAGATACTAAGTAAATATTAATCAATTTTTCCAGTAAAATTGTTTTGGATTCATTTATTCATTCATTCATCTTCTATACCGCTTGTACTATGCAGGGTCGTTGGTGGCTGCAGCCTATCCCAGCTGGCTTTGGGTGAGACATTTGTGATATTATGAGTTTAAATTTCCTTAATTAAATCAATAGTTTTTAATCAAGGTAAGTAATTAAAATCTATTCACTTATATTAAGTGTCACTTTGTTGCCTTCCTTTTTTTAAGCAGACAGTGGTCACACTTTTCTGAGTGTATACTGATGGTGACAGGCTGTGTGCTGCACAAGAGTTTTTTCAGGGATTCAGTTCATAAAAATAAACTACTTAAGATTAACATTGATGACATGACTCTTAACAAGAAATGAACTAAAATAAATAGATAAATAAATAAATAGGTGGGCCTCCTTTTCTCTGGATTTTTGTTGTATGAGACAAACATGAGACAGACATGAGTCAGGCTGCTCTCTGCGCTGGTATGAATTAAAATCTAGATCTTGTAAAGATGTAAGCTAAAATAAAATCAAAGTGTGTCACACAGCCGTCATGTTTCCTGTGTTAAGCGGATGCTGGTCTTCTCTCTGTGCTGTCTAATTAGTTTGTGATCATCTCTCTTCTCACTGCTGTGTCAGTGGTCCGGGTGTCACACGGTGCTGCCGTGCTGCATGCTGATGGCCCTCTTTAACACGCACTGAGAGTTTCTGATGCTCTAATAAATGCAGCATGTTGAGATTCATGCAGTTATTTTCATCCCCTCTGTCATCTGAAGCTTCTCTGCTTCATGTGAGGAATAAAACTCAAGATGAGGGAAAGAGAAGTCCATACAAACAGGTCGATGTTTTTATTTATTCACTCAGTTTTCATTCAGTGTTTGAATCATGTGAACATGACTGCAGAACCTGACGTGTGCAGATAGAGCTGGATTTAACACGGATCAACATGTCAAACACAAACCAGTCTGAAACACGGAGAAAGACGTCCACAGAAGTTCATGTTGAAGCAGACTTTATTGGCTGGTGTGATTGATGATTCTCTGAGCGTTCAGTCTGAGTGCTGCATGTTTCTCACTCAGAAAAACATCTCAAACATCAGTTCATTCAAAAACACATCTCTCCTCTGGATGCTTCCATAAATCAGAACCAGATATGAACGACTTTCTCTAGCTAACACAGCTCTAACTCCCCCACACTCCCACCTGCTCTCCACCCTTTATATTTCACTGATAGAGGAGGGACAGGAAGGCTGGAGGCAGAGGAGGGAGGAATCAGACAGAGAGGGAGAGACGGGCCGGGGACAGATAACACACAGTCAGCACTCTATCAGGAGACAACATGTATTCATGAGACGACCTCAAAACATGGCAGAGAGAAAGTTCCAGAGAAGCCCAGAAATCAAACAGGAAGTGAAGAGATTCAGATACGAGATGTATCTGGGAAACGTGGTTCAACTGGTTAAAAAAAATCTGTAAAATGAAGCCACGCTGAACGCTCAACAACACTGAAAGTTTGTGATGTTTGTGGGTGATCAGGACTCAGATTAAAGAGTTTACCTGCACACACTGAAAATGATCCTCTTTTTGTATCTGTCACCATGTTTGATATTGTGAGAGTTAAACAGAGCAAAGCTTGACTTCAGTCCAGCTCTGAGTATCAGATAAACTCTGTTTGATGTTCTTCAGCCCTGATGAAGCGCTGATGGATGCTCTGTTTAAAACCAGTCTGAAAGGTCACTTTAAGATGAGAACAACTTCTTCATTTATCAACCAAAGAGTCAAAAGAGAGAGAACACACTGCTGCAGGTCACAGTGAGCAGAAAGAGACAAAGACAGATCACAGTTTGATGTGAGGAGCTCAGGGACGTCTGGCTGCAGAGAAGCAGCTCTGACTGACTTCTCCTGATGTTTGGAGCGTGCTGGGATTTGTTTCAGACGTCACCTGAGGAGGAAAGTCTGAAACATTAGAGACCATCACATCTTTGTGAAATCACCTGTTAGAGAGAGGACGACCTGCAGCACACAGGAAGAGGGAGATCAATCCACCTGAGTCCACCTGAAAACAGGTTCTCACATATAAGCTGAGCCATCACAGTCCACTGCTGCACGTGTTGTTACCATCATGTGTGTGATCTGCTCTGAAGCTACAGCTGGTGAAGTCTATGACCTCATGTAGAAGCTGTGTTAGAGGCTGAGGCAGGTGTTAGTAAAGGTCACTGTTATCACCTGAGCTCCTGACGGTTGATGATGGATTTAAAGAGCTTCATTTGGGTCCTCACATCAAGCTGAGCTGCTGCTTTGATGAAAACAGAGAACACACACACACTCACAGTGCTGTGGAGAAATCTGTCCTTCAATCACATGTTCACAGCAGGCATGACAAAACTCACAGCTCAGTCCACTGCATGAAGACTGAGGAGATCTTTGTGGTTGTATTAGCAAACACACGTGAGGTCAGGAGGTCATGTGACTTTCTACAGACTCACAGCTCCTCTGAGGAGTTACCAAGGAAACAGTGAAAGAGTTCAAATGATTTAGAGAGAAGAAGACTGAGCGGCTTCATACTTTCTGTACTGACCCTCACTCTCTCTCTCTCTCTCTCTCTCTCTCTCTCTCTCTCTCTCTCTCTCTCTCTCTGAAGCTGCATGTTTCTGTATTTATCCTCCAAAAACAGATTTTTGTCAGCATTGGTCAGGACATGGAGCATCATGGGCTTGCTTTGAACAGCTCTGTCTGTCATCACTGCTGTTTAAGCTGAGAGAAGGTTCTCACAGCACTTTGTCCTCTCAGTTTGTTTTTATATTTGTGTGTTTCATCACACGTTCTGGCTTTAAGCCACTCCTCTCAATACCTCTGACCGTTTGCTTTTTTTGTTGTTGTTACATCCTGTTTGAAAGCCGCAACAAGAAGGGAGATGTGTGCACACTAATTAAAGTTTTCAAAGCATATTTTTATTAAATCAAACATGAAACGAGGGACGGGAAGAGGGAGGGAATCTGAATTTTACATTTAGAGGAAAACTTTTACCTTTTATTGGTCAAATATGGTCATATTTCTGTTTCCCATTCTTTAAACTGCACAGAACCATTTTTCCCTCCAATAAACAAAAACGGCATTATTAGTTGCTATTGAAATAGTTCTTCCATCACATTGACCTCAGTGACTTTCTGAGAAACTCGCTCTCTTATTTAATCTTATCATATATGTTGCGTGTCTCTCAGTCCAGCTGCTGGTTGGTTTGTTTCAGGTTGAGGACCATTAAAAACAGTTCAGATAAGAAGTGCGTATCGATGCTGTGAATGCAACTCTCAAGAGACAGTGTGAGATTCAAGATGGCGGCACCCAGCTGCATAATGCATAATGAATAAGGACGATACCACCAGCCACACTGACCTCACCCTGTCAACCACAAGAAAAGAGCCCGTTCATCCCCATCATGTCATGGTCTGGGTCTTTGTTGTCTTTTCTTTTCCTTCTCTCTCCCACTTGCCAGGTTAAGGGGCAGTAGGCGTGGCCGGTTCTCCTGCTCTCTGTGGCTGCAGATGAGACACACCTGTCTTCAATCCACCTCATCACTCCCTCCATAAAACTCTGGTCAAGACTCCAACACTCTGCCAGATAATTCCGTCCTGTTCGGGTGTTTTTTCTTGCTGCCACGCTAGCCCACCTGTTCTCTGCCTGTTGGTCAGCCAGTAGCTGTTTTTTCAGTTTTGTCTTTGACCCTTTTTGCCCTACGACCGTAGGACAATCTCGTCTTTCCAGGACACCCATCGGAAGACCTGGAAAACATTGTAAAGGATGTTATGATCCGTCAACTTAGACTACCTATCACATTCAACCGCGTCCGGGTGAAAAAAAAAACACCACAAACAACCGACCACATCTTGTTGTTACCAAGATTGAACATTTTCAACAAAAAGTACTCACCCAACAACAAGGCAGGCAGCTCCAAGGAACAGACTATGAACCTAACGATCAAGTCCCACGCAAACAATTCCATCCCATCTGTAAATAGATGATACAGACAGGAAAAAGACTGTCATCTGGAGGAACTCAACACAGATGGACAGCTTTACCATGACAAGGACATAACCCATTGGTTACTCTCACCACTGCTCATTTCCCCCCTGAATTAACACCTCCTCTCACTCTCATTCACACGCTCACACACACTCACTGAGCTTTGTTTCTGTAAGTCAGAGTGTTATATCGCTCTATATTTCTGGTGTGTAGATGAATTCAGAGAACTCTTCACAGCCTCCTCCTCCTCCTCCTCTCTGGCTCTACATATCCATCTCTGGAGTGGTTAATGAAAGGCTGCTCTCGGTCTCCAGCACTCATTCCTCAATGAGGGCCCTTCAGCCTATAACACAGCAGGGCTGGGAATAGCTTGTGAAAGGTTTAATTCAAGGTGGACGATCCTGCTGAGGAGGAGTGACTTCCCCTCGGCTCCAGATGGTGGTGGCAGGCTGCTCTTTTCAGAAACTTCACTCAACCAGAGTTCAGATCTGAACTCGTCTGGATGGAGGAAGCAGCTGGCTTTGGGAGGAAGTTCTGCCCCGAACAGAAGCACAGACTGGGGTTCACACTGCTGGCCAAAAACGCTCTCACTGATTGGTTTAGAGCTGGCACTCTTCCTGCTCTGATCCAGTTTATATATTTATGATGAAGGTGATTCAGCATCAGAGTCAAGTCAACTTAAATACATTTAAAAATCCATGGCCACCATAATGTTCAGACACTTTTCATTAAGATACTTCAGTCAGTCAACTCATGTTTTAAATGGTTTATTGCAGCAGCAAATACGTTTTCATGTTTGACGCCAGGCTCAGATCTCATCACTCCTTGCAGAAAGGTTTACAAGGTAACATCGAGGAGTGATGAGTAAAACATACAGAACATAACCCCCTCAGAGCCTGCAGGTAGATGCTGGGGTGGCGGTGGGGGTGAAAGAATATACAGCAACACAAATGCAGGGCAACAGCAGCATTGACAGGCAGAGGGAGAGATGGGAGATTTTCCCCAGTTTAAATAGACTGCAGAATTGAGAGGCAGAGGACATGATTGGAAGAAGGTTATGATGAGTTGGACATGTGACGTGTAGCAGCACAGCTCGAGCTGTCTGCCTGAACTAGCTCACAGGCTTCATTCTATTTAGATATCAGTAAATATTAACTGACAGTTTTTCATGAAGAGCAGCCCTGCTGTGGAATGTCGTCTCTATTCCCAGATGTTTCTCTGTTTCATGCCGTTTTATCCTGTCTTCAATCTCAGTTTGGAAACCAAGGTGTGTATAAATGAATGAATGAATGAATGAATGAATGAATGAATGAATGAATGCATAAATGAATGAATGAATAAATGAATGAATGAATGAAATGTTTTCCAGCTCACTTGCAACAATTGAAACAATTTACAAGCTCAAAGTCAAATTTCTAAATATTCAGTGTAACTGAAAGGGTGAAGGTTGAAGCTAAAGTTTGTTTAAAACCTTCCACTCTAATCACAAAATAAGTGCGTAACAAAAACAATACTGATGCATTGTTGTTAACATTAATTAAAAACAATGCACAATAACACTATAAAAAATTCCATCATGTATTTCAGAACCAAGTCATTCTTGTCTTTTTAGCTTTACCAAAGAACTGCATGTTTTAACTTCTTCAGTGGAAGAATTCCACAAATTCACCTCTGTCACCGACAGACAATGAGATTTGATATTTGTGTGTATTTTTGGTGTATGGAGAAGTGTGTGTGTGTGCGTGTGTGTGAGTGTGGAAACAGTCAACCTTTTGTACTCACACCTACGGCCAATTTAGAATCACCAATCAACCTGATGAGCATGTTTTTGCACTGTGGGAGGAAGCTGGAGTACCTGGATGGACGGGGAGAACCCACTGGATGAACCAGGATTTGAACTGGTGACCTTCTTGCAGTGAGGCAACTGTGCTAACCACTGCGCAACCGTGCAGCTCAGTGTGTGTCTTTGTGTCTATTATAGAGAAAAGTCCCTATTAAGATATCTTAGCCAGTGTGTATCCACATCCCAGTCTTAGCTGTGTGTCTGCGGGCCGTGTTTATTTTAATCCTTTTCTTTCAAACTGGAGGCAGCTTTACTTATTTATGAAATCAATTATTTGACTGAAACTCTCAAGAGTAGAAATCCCTCTGCATTAAATAAAGACAGATTTATGAGAATCGTTGCCCGTGGCCTGTTTAAGGGGGGGTCGTGTTTTGTTCAGTCAGGAGAAGGTGATGAGCTCCACTCAAATCAAGTTATTGATTCAGTTCTGAACAAAACAGAAAAACAAGTTCAAATGAGTGTTTGATTCAAGAAATAACAACTAAGTATCATATTTTGTACTCAGTCAGACTTTGGTTTAAACTTTTTGTAGCCATTTTTTAAAAAAAGTTTAATAAAATGTAAATGTATCTTTTGATGATTGCAGAGCTTTGTAAACATTAAAATATTAACCACAGCTTCCCCCAAGAAATAATAACATGAACACAACAACAGCTCTTCTGAAGCATTCTAAATATCACTCAGCTCAAGAGGTCACAGGCAGGACTCCAACCCAGGCCAACCACTCCAGAGTTCAACCACTCTATATCAGCACCCCAAATTAACCCATCTTTAATAAATGGATCCACCTGTTAGCATCAATGGAGACATTTAATGCATAAACTTAGTTAAGACTCTTTACTAATGTATTTTGGGGAAAAGGAAAGCGTCTGACATTAAAATGAAAAGAAATTCCATTTTTATTGTGAGATCACTCTTTTAGTTGATAGTTCATCACTGACAGTCTGTGGTTGTGGACGATACTGACATGTTGTTTTGTGTTCTGTGGAGGATGGTAGAGGAGCTTTCAGAGATTATTGCATAAAACAGACTCTTCTTCATTTAAACAGAAGCTGTTTTAGAGCTACAGATCATACACTCTTAAAAAGAGTGTCTTTTTATCTCCATTCACACACAAAGACTAAAATCATTTCAGAGAAATCTGCTCCATCCTACAGAACAAGAACAAGAGTTCCTTCTTTCTTTCTTTCTTTCTTTCTTTCTTTCTTTCTTTCTTTCTTTCTTTCTTTCTTTCTCTCCTCTCTGGTTCTTCAGACGCTCTGGTTCTTCCCGGGGAGCAGCTTTATCTACCAAGCTCTGTCGTGTCAGAGAAGAAAACAGGAAGTTACTGATCAGGATTCAGCTCTGTCTCATTATCTCCTGGGAAAAACTGGCTCCACTTTGGTCATTTTCTAAAGTTGATATCTTGGTTTTAAATCTTCCATTAGGTGGTTTTAGGTTTACTCAGTCTGATCAATGCTGCACAAAAAGCTTCTTTTGGATTATTAAGGAGGCAGCAGCAGGACTTAGATTAGTGGACTATAATCTGACCACTATCAGGACCCATTCGTCTCTGTCTGTTCGTACCTGTAACACCTCACTGACTCTTTAACCAGCTGAGCTCTTGTTTCAGTCGATACTTCATGTAAAAATGTAGTGAAGAAGCCGTTATCCTCCTCACTCTGCACCTGTTTGGTCATTTCCTGGCAGTAAACTCACCTGTTTGTGCCAAAGTAGGAGGTGAGGCTCACACAGGCTGTCGTCTTGCAGGTGGCTCAGTGTCATTTATAAGGCTGCTGCTGGCAAAATCACCAAAGAGATTTATCACAACACAAAATGAAACCAGTAATGTTTTCACACTGCCTTTTTTTTTTTTTAATCTTTATTTCATATACATACAGAAAGCAGTTGAAGAGATTTCTATCTGCAGAATTCACAGAAACCAAACTTAAATATAGAGGTGTTGTGGTCATCAAATTTCAGGTTGCACAGCTCTTACTTTGTTTCCTTTAAAATATTTGAAAACAAACTCTCAGTTCACTTCATCGGGCACGCTGGTACAAAATTTGGCGGAAAACAGAACATGTTAGCCATGAATGAGCTGACGTAAGTTCATGTTCTATGTTCAGACACACTTTCTTTTACCTCATGTGAAACCACCTTCACACACACTTTTAATCTGATTTTGGGCTTAAAACAGTGTGAAGTTTCTCATCATGTGATAACTGCACATAAAGCTCTGAGAGCTGCAGTAAAAGCTGGACTTAGTGTTTATGGAGTAAGAAAAAACAAAGACAATGGACATCTGACGAGGATCAGAAGTGTGTAAAGAGTCAGGTGTTCATGTCATCGTGTCTGTGTGTTTCTGTGTGTGTCTGTGTGTGTCTGCAAGCATCATCAGAGACAGATAAAGGACATGCTTTTTTGGACAGTCCTGCTCATTCTGGTGGAATGGACGGTCAAACCTTCTGTCTTTCTCTCCATCACTCTCTTTCCAGCTGTTATCTAAAGTTTAAACAGATTTTTTTTTCTGTTTGTCTTCCCCTCTGCTGCTCTCTCTGCCCTCTTCTACATTTATTTCTCTTCTTATCTTTCTTCACCTTTTTTTTTCTTTGACTTTTTTTACCTTCTATATTTCCTTTCTCCTTTTTTAAATCCTGTTTTTCTTTTCTTCTCTGTGTCATTCTCAGTACCCTCTGGCTGTTATGTTTTAGCTCTTGAGTATTTAAATGTTTCCAAACTTAACTCTGAGTCAGTAACTCTGAGTCAGGAAAAAACCATTAAACCTGATCATGAGTGATGTATTTTAAGGTGAGGAGAAACCCCCCCAACATTCCCATGTTCCTCATCTGTGTCCTTACATCACTGCTCTTCTATCCAGAATCACATTCAGTGCTGCCAAAACCATCCTCATTCAGGGAAAGCTCCACCTCAGCTGAACCTCCCAGAGAAATGACAGACAGACTGCAGAAAGTTTGGCAAAAACAGGTTGCAAGTGTTTTCACACCAAGTCCCCAAGGCTGAAAATCTGAGAGTGTAAAGAACATAATGAACAGCAGACTCATTCTCATGTCTTTCTGTTTTTGTTGTTATATTCTTTATTTTCTACTCTGAGCTTCAAACTAAGCTGTCTTGTGTGACTCTGTCTTTGGCACCAGTAAACGTGTAAATCATTGTAAGGGGCTTTGTCAAAAACACAACAACAAAACAATGAAGCACAACTTCACAGCGCTCTGATACTGATGACCCACTGTCATTTCACAGCACTGTGGAAACAAGGCATACACATATGTACACACACACACACACACACACACACACACACACACACACACACATTAACACACACAGCGCTTCTCTGCTGGTTCCAGCTCTGAACATCACCACTTTCTTCCTTCACCGGACCGCGGCGCTCACTGACCGCGGCGCTCACGGACCGCGGCGCTCACGGACCGCGGCGCTCACGGACCGCGGCGCTCACGGACCGCGGCGCTCACGGAGTATGTGTGAATCCAGCCTTCCATCTGACTGTATTTTAAAAGTAAATTTTCCATCCACCGAGCGAAGCAAGGTGCTGTCATCAGTGTTATCCATCACTCAGTGCGTCGCTATAATCCGTCTGCCAGAAACTCGTGCACTGAGAACCGTTCTGTGTGATATAGACTATAAAATAAAATACGATAAAATGCGTCATTTTCAAGTCCCACCACTAATATATATATATATATATATATATATATATATATATATATATATATATATATATATATATATATATATATATATATATATGACACTGCATTATTAAAGCCTTTGAGTGTTGGACATGACCAGAATAAATGAAGTCAAGGTCTTGTCACCTGATGTATTCATGTGGTTGATCTAACACTGAAAGCTTCCACATGATTTTATTAAAACACGTACGAGCCTGTGTGGGGCTACATGAGCTCACAGTCTGAACATTGATGGTTCAACTTTCAGACTCAGTTTATCTGAGCAGAGCTGCTGGAGTCACAAACACTCTGTTCAGTCCACACAGGTTTATCTCTGTGTGTCTTATTTGTCTTGAGTCAGCTCTTATAATCACAGGTTAATATTACATGAGCTGCTGAAGATGTAGAGCCCCCCCCTCTTCACTTTGTGTTAATGTTTCCTCCTGTTGGGTTAAGAAGTGCTGTGTGGAAAAGTCTTTATGCAAAACAACAGGCTTTAAAAGAACAGCAGCAGGAGGGCGTAAACACGTTGTTTTAACCCTTTTCAGTGAAGTGGAGGAATCACTCGACTCTAAATGGAATTAGGATCACTTTAGTTTGCTGAGATCAGATTCTTATTTCTTTGAATTCTTTCTCTACAGTCGTAGTTTTTCTCACTACTTATCGGACATTGAACTGAGTTTTAGGAGAGTTTTCAGTCCACAGCTTGTTCCTGACCCTGCTCATCTCATACAGGAGCTACATCTTACCTGGGAGCCAGTAAAGAAGAGAAAAACAAACTTAAACCCTTTACAGCAGAACTCTGAACACCTCAGGGGGTCAGACAGAAACCAACACTTATAAGACCATCATTTTCCAACCTGAACCCTCTGAACCTCTTCCTCTACAGCTTGGAGTAAAATTACAGTTTGAAGACTCTAGGAAACATGTCCTAACTGTTTTTCATCAGTGTCTTAAAAGTTTTTTAAGCAAACCTTGAGGAACAGGTTTGTGCTCTTCTTAGATTTTGTATTAGTGGGTTCTATTCAGTATCAGCAGAAGGTTTTAGTCTCTCTTGTGAAAATGCATCAATCAAAACAAACCACAGCCTGGTGAAAGTATCAGTGAAGACTCCTCTTTCAAGACCCAGCTTCTCTTTCCTTTTCCTTACTCCCTGTAATTTTCTGTTTTATTTAATATTCAGGGTGAAACATTAGTCTCTGACTCCCACAAAAACACAGGATTCTTTTAATGGATATTTCAGTATTCCTGAAGACAGGCTGTTTGAGTAATATGTCATTAGTAAGTGTATTAGCCACAATGGATCCTGCTTAGCTCCGCCCCTTTAAAGCCAAATTGCCGGGAGAAATATCATGCAAGCTAAACTACAGATTACTTCAGATACACGGAGCATGTAACATGGCTTATTTTGCATGACTCTGACCCAAGAACTCAAGTGCTTGCTCTTCTTATGAATATTTCTACACTTTGAATTTAGAAAGCCAGCTTACTTGTTGTTGTTGTGTTTTTTTTTCTGTATTACAGTTCCTTTTTTTCCTCATCCCCAGATATATTTAAACAATCTCATTTTGTCAGCTGAATTTTGCACTCCTTGTTGTAGTTTGTCTTATTTTGTCTCTGTTTGGTGATGTTGCTCCATGAACAATGGCTCCAAAACACAGTCACAGTCATAAAAAAGTCATTAAAAGTGTGGCGTTTGTGGGTCACAATTTTTTAAAAATGAGAGTCAAATAATCTGGGGAGGTTTCTGCTTCCAATCAAACAAAACCTGCAATTTATTCTGACACAGTTATATTAAATACATAGTGGTTACCTTAAAAAAAAGTGAAAGCTCACCCTGTTTTGACAATCAAATGTTTCTAATACTGGATTTTAAAGAGGGGGTACTGTGGGTTTTTAAAAATACTTTCCTCCGTTCGTGTGGTACTCCTGTTGTATCTTCATATGATTTGCAGGGCAAATAATAATAATGATAATAATAATAATAATAATAATAATAATAATAATAATAATAATAATAACTCCATCTTTCTCTCACTCGTGTTTTTGAAAAACCTTATTTCAGCCTCTGTCTGAAACACATTTTAGCTGCTGTCTCTTTAAGGCCCCCCTCCCTCTTACTGGTCAGTTTTCTGGAAGTTTGCTGGGGCAGATCTATGGGCAGATCTTGATGTATGAAGCCTGCATCTCCAATGTCCCATGCTCCTTATGTGATGACCTCATCATTTCAGCTCGTCTTGTAAAGATCTCATGAAGATCTTGCGCTATTTTGACGATTTCTACAACTTATGAATATGTACATGTTTGAAAATCTGCATGTTCAGAATGAAAATACAGCTGTTACTTTATATCCATGTTTAAGACACTTGAAAACAGAATACCCTCTCTTTAAGTCACATCTATTGAATTTGAGTAATTTGAATTAAATTACACATGTAAAACTTAAAAGTATCCAGAGAGTTATAAAAATACATATTTATCAGACATTATTTGTATATTTTTTGAACAACAATGAGTTCTTCATCTTTATTTTTGTTCTGATTTTGACTGAAAATTAAAGGGACAGTTCAGGGGAAACAAACTATCAATGGGTAGTAATGCAAGCGTACCAGAATAAAGAAATAAATAGTTCTCCATCACTAAATTATTCAGCTGTATGACTTTCTAAGAACATCTAAAAAAGCAGAGATTTTATTTGTTTGTTTTTTGTCAGGAACCTTCAGTAGGACTGCAGACATTTTAAATGTACATGTACTAAAATCATATCACTGCACGCGCTGAATAGGAGTTCATTATGTTGGTCTATAATTAGCAGTGTGTTAAAGAGGAAGCTGTCCTGCTCACATCATCAGATGACTGATCACCTGACAGTCACAATGATTAATCAGCTGATATTACATTTCCATAATCTAATTCTGACTCTGTCTCTGAATCTTTTGTGGTCACACAGCTAAGAAAGATCAGAGGTCAGTTGTTTGCTGGTCAGGTTCTGAATCTTGTCAAGATTCAGAGCTTGAAGGCACAAGTTGGAGCACAAGTTGTGTACGTGATACACAGCATGGAGCAACTGTCTGTGCTCCACATGGCACAGAACATCTGGCTGTGCTCCAAATGGCATGGACCGGCTATATGATCCATGTGGCATGGATGAGCTGTCTGTGCTACAATTACATCTTTTCTTTCCTCAGTTCTCTTTAAATTACCACTACTGTTAAGTGGTAAAAAAGATGTTTTACACTTCATTTCAAAATTGGCCGACATAAACAGCATTGAACACAATATAAAAATCATAAGGTAGATGGTCCATGCCATGTGGAGCACAGACAACCTATTTCACAGCAACAAAGACAAAAACACCAACACTGATCCTGAATCATGTCTCACAAGAGCAAGGCTGGAGATGGTTATTTCAATACAAAATTCCACCTGACTTCAAGGCAATGAAAAACAAACCTAACCTCAGCCTGAGCTGACGATCCTGTTGTTACATCCCATCTTTAGATTACCCATGACCAGTCCACCATCAGCTGAAGTTACGTCTTCACTGCTGTGAGCCTCCAGTGCCTTGATCATGAATGCTTCCACTGTTTATTTCACCTACTGTCCAAAACAAAACTCACAGCTGTGATTCACTGAATTAATTTCATTCACTTTATAAATATTTAACACTGGTCTTCTTTGAACCTGATGGTGTGAGTGTGTTTCTGTTAGCTCCCACTGTCACAATTTAAAGACAGACCCTGTAAACTGTAGACCTTCACCTGAACGTGTAACTGGATATCCACTTAAAAAAACAGCTGTTGAAGCATAGGAGGAGTCCTCAGGCATAATACATCAAGGATAAGTATTTTATAATGTCAAAATCTTCATCAAAGTGCTCATCCAAAGACATTTCTCAGGGATGCTTTGGACTGAAAGTCTCCACTTAATGGGGTCACACTTTAAACCGTAACACTGGTCAACCTCTGCCATGGCTTTCAAATTTCATCTTCCTGCTTTAGGTCAAGTATTTGTTTCATTTTGCTACGAGCTCTTGTCTCATTCCAAGTGTTGATTTAATGAATCCATTTGCAGTGTAATGGAGTTACGATTAAAACAGCACAAGCTAAGTGTCCTGTATGCTAATAGGTATGATCCTGTGCAAAATCACAGTTAGCCTGTCTGTTTCTTTTGTCGTCTTTAGCTCATTGGTCTTTTCTTACTGCCTTCTCCTGGTTGAGGTGTAGTGGAAGTGGTTTATCATTTCTTCATCCATCACTGACCTGATTTGTTAAACCTTGACAGGACTTAGGACTGATAACAAGTGGACCACATGAACCTTTTAGTCCTTTTAGGACCTTCATTTAAAAAAACAAAAGTTCCTGGTGCTTAATTTCAGATGTGACATCACAGTTCAATGTCATGACACAACAAGGGTTAAAGGAAGATGCAACAACAAAATCCTGTCACTATTACAGGTTTTATTTTAGGTCCGTTTGAAAGAGGTAATGAACTTCAACCTCTGTTTCACAGCTAGCAAAGGTCCATTTCAAATACAAAAAAGGCCCAGCCCCATATTGAGTTTTCAGTTAATATTGTGTGATACGTGTTTCCAAAAAAGAAATAAATGGTCGTCAGAAAAACTTTTGGTGCCTCTCAGCATCGGGGTGAAAACAAAGTTTTCTTTTTATTCTTTTTATCATTCTTTTTTACCTTATTTATTTTTGTTGCCTTTAAATTTAACAGCATGAATATTTCAAACTGTTTTATTTATAAAAAAGGTCTCTGCTCCGTCTGCAGTCTCTACCTCAATCGATTAAATCAGGCAGTTTTACAAATGTAAACAATACACAAAGAACAGAAACAACTGTTTGAGCAGTTGAAGTCATGTCAGTATCTCTGTTTACAGAGCAATATACTCTTCATGTAAAGAAACATACTGACTTGTCTATTTCATCACTAAGGTCAGCAAGTTTCTAACCCCAGGTATCATCTCCATGGTAGACTGAACTTTGCACAAATATCAGCCTCAACCTTAACTTCAAGAGCAACAACATTCACATTTAATGATAAACAATTATGTATGTGGCTGCAGACAGATAAATCAATAACTGTGAACATGACGAAGACTTGCCTGAAGCAAGAGTGATCACAGACAGAAATCTGATACCTGCTGTTGCCAAACGGAAAAAAAGAGTAAGCTCATGGAAGCCTGAGGTGTACACCTGTACTTTTTATTTATTCTATAAGACCATCATAACAATTTAATTTCTCCTGTTTTCTTGAGATCTCCTCCTATTGTTATGATCTATGATCTAGGGATAAGGAAATTCAGTGTGACCGTTGCTCTTACATAGTACAGGAGGAGTAGGGAAATAAAATAAGTGATAAGATAAACAATAAGATAAGCAATAAAATAAAGTACAAATAAGTGGTTAGTACCAGGAGTGATCGATAAGTAATAAGTACTAAACAAGATAAACAAGATAGAAGAAACTATTTACATTGTGGGTAAGGCAGTGTATAACATTGTAGAACAGGTATTGCACTTATGATCTGTGTTAAACCGATACTGCACTTAATGAACAGTAATAACAGATATTGCACATAAAATAACAGATACTGCACATAATAATGGATATTGCACATAAACAAAAAAGCAGGTATTGCACATTAAACCGGTATGTCAAAACAGCTATTCCAAGTTAACAGCTATTATGAAGTGAGAGTCAAAGGGACGCGTTATGAAGCCTGATGGCCACAGGCAGGAATGATCTCCTGTGTCTTTCAGTGGTGCTACGTGGGGGGATCAGTCTTGCACTGAAAGCACTCCTGTGACTGACCAGTACACTGTGGAGTGGATGTTGGACATTGTCTAGGATGCTGTTCAGCTTTGACAGCATCCTCCTCTCTGACACCACCTTCAGAGAGTCGAGCTCCACTCCAATAGTGTCACTGGCCTTGCAGATGAGTTTATTGAGTC